>LPNX010676845.1:291061-339634 GCA_001517045.1 Pseudotsuga menziesii | reverse complement strand
AAATCAAACAAAGGCCACTAACAGAGGCTGATCAGAAACAAAAGGCCAAAAATCAGACCAAGCAAAGGAGACAGGTGAAAGAGCAAAGAGTAAATCCTAATGCTATAAATGGGCTTACCACATAGATAAAGAACAACAAAAAGAATGACACAAACTCCCTGGATTCATTCACCCGCAGAAGACCTTAACAGACCTACCATGCACCTGAAATGCACTGTGCTTTGAGTAAACTTGGATCTAATAAAGCAAACAAGCAAGAATTACTCCAAGCAAAAAGACTCAAAGGCTTTTGAAAAAGAAGGTAGGGTGATCACCAAAAGTCTTCAGACAAGCTACACAGCATTCATAAAGAGACACCACTCACAAACAGGGATTACCTGAAGAAGGGAACAAGCAAAAACTTGACTTAAACATCCTAAATTCCAGGTATATACGCGACTGTCTATAAGGGCAGGTCGCGAATGATACGTGACTGTCTATAAGGGCAGGTCGCGAATGATACGCGACTGTTCAGTAGAACAACCCGCGCATGCAAACTTGTATGCGCGACTGTCCAGAAGGACAACCCGCGCATAGGTGTAAAAATCACAAACAAAGGTAGAAAAACTGCCTTAGGAAGGCAGGGGAGGAGTGCAATCAAAATTAAAAAATGTTCCTAAGTGGCAAGAAGGACCTGAAACAAAGCAAAAGATGAAAGAAATCAAGAGAAAAACCCCAAACAGACAAGGCTTTCCCCAGCGGAGTCGCCAGTTCTGTTGTAAAGGAAGGTGTCCTATGGCTAGGGTTTAAGAGGCCATCAACGTACTGGGGTTGAAAGAGAGATGCACAATGTTCAGCAAGCATATAACAGCAAGTTTCATAGATAAGAAAGCTCCACACCTGATAAACTGAAGGCTGGTCCAAGCTTTCTCTTCAATCCTCTTCTTGCTCCTCTCACTCCAAGAGACCTGCAAAACAAGTTATACCTTCCTCAAACCATTATGACCACATATAAGACAATGATAATCAAATAAACATGAACTAATGATCTGAATAACATCATCATATGATCAGAAATAGAGATTCAATCACACATTGAACAATGATTTGGGAAGAAGAAGGACATCACATCTTGATTAATCTCGAAAACAAGTACAAGTATACCTTCTCTTCAAGTTTGGCACCTCACGAAACCTTGATCTGGTTCTGCTATTTCTCTTCTCCAAAGAACTCAGCCTCCAAGCTCTGCAACACAAGGGGAAGACCTCCAGGGAAAAGGTGTGGGAAAAGAGAGTCCCGATTCCTCCAGCATAACAATGCAGAAATTCAAGTCCCAATTCCTCCAGCATAACAATGCAGAAATTCAAGTCCCCTCTCATGGACCTCCCTACCTCTATTTATATGGGTGAAATAAGGTAGTTTTGAAGGTCGGAGAAGTTACAGTAGTTAAGGAAATTAAGTTAAATGACTTAACTAATCTCCAATCAACTCATGTTTTAATTTTTAAATGCTAAGAGGCACATTCGTGGGTTTTCCTTAAGGAAAATCGTGAATGGACAAAAAACGCATTTTTAGGGTATTTTTGGGAATTTTCATACTTTGGTGTCTTCTAGAAAGTTTTAGCTAACTGAAATGCCTTTCCAACGGTGTAGAGATGAGGTCAAACAGAGTTAAATAACTCAATATATGGGTCCTCCAATATAGGTGTTTTTACAGTGACTTCCATGAGGTGCCGACATGCGACGAAATCATGGGAAATTGGTCACAGGCAGAGATGTGTCATTTTGGGCTATAACACAATCAGATTTATATTTCTCCTGAATACCAAGATAAAACTACCTTCACCTATCCCTGGGGAACGTTTTCTTACAGAGTGCTCCCCTTTGGTTTATGTAATGCACCAGCAACATTTCAAAGAGCTGTAATTGACATATTTTATGAATTAGTTAATGACAGTATGGAAATTTTTATGGATGATTTCACTCCTTATGGAAAGGATTTTGAAGAAGCACTGGAAAATTTGAAAAACGTTTTAACTCACTGTGAACAGACCTAGCTCTCTTTAAGCATTGAAAAGTGCCATATGATGATGAGTGAGGGAGTAGTATTGGGGAACTTCATCTATATTGATGGAATTCAGGTGGATCCCTCAAAAATCAAGGTAATAAAAAATATACCTACTCCTGCAACTCAAAAAGTGGTGCGAAGTTTCCTAGGACATGCTGGATACTACCGAAGATTTATAGAGAATTTTTCCAAACTTGCTTCTCCTTTGTTTTCTCTGTTAATGAAGGATGTGCAGTTTGTTTGGAATGAAGCATGTCGGACAACGTTTGTTAAGATTAAGGAGAAGCTTTCCACAAATCCTATCTTAATAGGGCCCAATTGGACCCTACCCTTCCACATTTCTTCAGATGCTTCTGATATTGCTATTGGAGCATTTTTAGGACAGCAGGATGGTCAAGTACCTTATGCAATTTATTATAATAGTAAAAACTTAGCCCCTGCTGAACTTAATTATACTGTCACCGAGAAGGAGTTCTTAGCTATTGTCTACTCCATTAACAAATTTCGACACTACATTACTGGATATCCTACATTTGTGCACACTGACCACTCTGCCATTAAATATCTAATGAACAAACCCGTCACTAATGCTAGAGTGACTAGATGGCTCTTATTATTATAGGAATTTGATATTACCATAATAGATAAACCTGGAAAAGAAAATGTTGTCACTGATTTTTTATCTCGTTTCACTAACAGTGATGATAATTTGCCTGTTGAGGACTCTTTTCTAGATGAACATTTATTCACAGTTTTAGTTCATTCCCCTTGGTATGCATATGTCACTAATTACTTGGTTGCAGGAAAGCTTCCGGTACATATGTCTAAAAGAGAAAAGAGAAAAATCATCTAGGAAAGTGCTAGGTATTGTTGGGTAAAAGGTCACCTCTTTTACCTAGGTCCTGATCTTGAAATCAGAAGATGTGTAAGGGAAGATGAAATCTTTCATATACTAAAGGCCTGCCACGATGAACCTTGTGGGGGACATTTTGTAGACAAAAGGACAGGACACAAAGTGTTGGGAATGGGATACTATTGGCCAACTCTTTTTAGGGATGCAAAAATATATGTTCAGCCTTGTGATAGCTTCCAAAGGATGGGTCAGCCCAATAGATTAGATCAAATGCCTCTGCAACCACAATCAGTAATTGAACCCTTTGATATATGGGCTTTGGATTTTGTTGGCCCTATCAGCCCTCATTCCAAACAGAAAGCCTACATCTTGGTTTGTATCGATTATATGACCAAATGGGTAGAAGCTGTAGCTCTGGCGAAAGCTAATGACCAGGCTGTGATTGACTTTCTATATAGTGAAATATTTACCCAGTTTGGGGTACCTAAGGAAGTAGTTACTGATGGGGGACCACAGTTCATGTCGCATCAATTTGAAGCTTTGCTACGGAAGTATCATGTTCAGCATAGGGTAGCTTAATTCACCCTACCATCCCCAAGCCAATGACTAGGTGGAAAGCACTAATAAAGTTATTGAAGCTATCCTTACCAAGACAGTCAAGAGACATCATATAGATTGGGCTGACAGGCTTTCGAAAGCACTATGGGAATATCGCACCACTTGGAATAACACCACATGTTTCTCTCCTTACGACTTAGTGTATGGAAAAAGTACCATCTTCTCAATTGAATTTGAAATCAAGACCCTAAAGACGGCCACAGAAGTAAACCTGGATGTAACTCAAGCCCAAAAAAGAAGATTGAACCAACTAAATGAACTGGATGAGAATTGGTTAGCTGCAGTGGACCAAATAGTGTTAATTCAACAACAGAGATCCAATTGGCATGACCAATTCATCAAAAAGAAGGTCTTCTGTGAGGGAGATTGGGCACTATTATACGATTCCAGATTTAAAAGAGATTTCAAGGGCAAATTACGCATAAGATGCCTGGGCCCATACCCTAGTAGACAGGGTCTTTGATAACGACACAGTTCACCTGGTAACTATCGATGAAAACTGCACACCATTATTTGCCAATGGTCACAGGATGCGACTGTACCATAAACCAATTTCAAAGGATGAATTTATCTCGCAAATTGCCACTGATCTAGATTACCAGCTAGCAGAAGGGTAGGAATTTCTCTCCACCTCTGTTAATCCTTAATTGATCACTGTAAATCATGTATGAATCATTGTACATAAATAATTATTGTTTTTTCGTTATGTTATCTTTTCTTTTGCACTTGATCTGTTTTTCTGTTTTTCCAAAATTTGCAGGGAAGCTCCCAAGGATGGTGGTCAGATCAGGCCTGTCGACAAAAATTCATTTTTCTGTGCCTTCCCGCACCAAATTTTTTTTTCCCTTAAATAAATTTGTGCAGCCATGACACCCATTTTCCGGTAGCTGCGACACCTTTTCCTTGCAGTTGTAACACCCATTTTCTGGAAGCTACAACACATTTTTTCGGCAGCTGCGACACTATTTTCCGATGGCTGCAACACCGTTTCCAGCAGCTGCTACACCATGAAACTCTGCCTTCTTCTGTTTCCACACGCTATGACCCCGTTTTAATTTTGACCATAAAAACCCGTTTTACGTAGCTGCAGCGCAGTCACTTTCCGTTCACTTAACATTTTATTCCCTCTTTTTTGGTAGCTGCAACATCATTTCCACCAGCTGTGACATCTTTTTCTCCAGCTGCGACATCTTTTCCACCAGCTGTGAAATATTTCCCGCCAGCCGCGACATCTTTTTCGATAGCTGTAACTCCACTATATTTAGTTGATTTTTCTATCATTGAAGGCCACGTCTCTGCTTCGATTTCTTTATGACTTGCAGCTGTGACTCCTATGTTATTAACAGATCATCTTGCATGCTATCAAGTCCTCTAGATATGGATTCGATTCCTGATGCTGACAATTTGACCCATAATGTAATATTTATCATATTTCCAATCATTCTAACACGATGGTTTTTGCTTCACCGGCAGAAAGAGTTATTACAGTACCTCAATGACTGCACCGCACACAAGTTCAACTTCTATAATGTCTGCAACCACACATTCTATTATTCTCCAAAGGACATCCAGCACGCATTTCTGAAGGTATGGATTTGATTAACCACTTGATTAAGTATCAATATGATTTAACAATATCAGTCATACCTTCTTTTTTCTACCCATTATTGCATCGATTAACTCTCTTCCCGTGCGACGTAAAGACTAATTATGCTACCTAATAATTGCCACCTTTCCCAATTTGGAATAAAATTTCAAATAATCCGGTGTGCGGAAACTTTCTAAATTTGCCTAACTCTCCTCTCAGCGGTCCATGCATACTGTGTGATGTAACCTCCATTGTCGGACTCTGTAATCTGTTGAACTGCAAACTAATTCCAAAGTTAGAAACATGGGGATTCTGGCTCGTTATGAACCTTCAAACACACGAGAACTCAGAAGAAACACTGCATTCTTCGCTATCTTTCAAGCTACCGGTTGGACGGAATTTTTCGAATGTCTGAATGGATTTCACCATGAAGCAGCCTTACAGTTTTCTCTAAACCTCACAGAAACTCACTCAGAGGTTTGGGGATTACACATTGAAGTTTCTAAATCCATCATGGCTGAGGTCACTGGTATTCCTTAGGTGGTAAGGGCTTGGTTTGGACGTCGATTCCCCACTACTGCAGCAGTATAGGACTTTCTAATAGAGGGGGAGCAGGTTCAAATGACAAAAATGGGGATAGTATTATAGTCATTGCCACAGCCAAGGAATCAAGTCATTGTTTTCCTCAAGAAATATATCACCTGTAGGTACCAAATAGTCTATAATTCTGAATTCCCTTTACTATCTCATCTCCATCACAAGGTCCTATTAAATATTCCATATTATTTGCTCAATTATTTACATCATATGGTGGGGTTTGTTCAAGTTTCCAAACATCCACTCTCCTCACTGACCCACCATGGCCTCATTAAATTAATAATCTTAAGGACCCTTGCTCAACACAATATAACTTTGGATAAATGTATAGCTCAAGTTGAGGAACTCACTCCTTTGCCCGGTATTCCAATAGAAGAAGAGCAGGTCCATCCACATTTGGGGGCAAATGAAGCATAACAGGAGGCTCGGAGCCCCTCCAATATAGTTGGGGGGGAAGATGAGACTGGATCAGAGGATCAACCAGGGGCACATGCAGAACAATTGAGAGAAGATGTACATAAAAACCTTATGGAAGAACTAAATAATAGGGTAGCTTTGACAACAGAGGGTGAAACTAGAGCAGCATTAGATGCTGTGACAATTGAACCCGAAGATGACAGAGCCATGGAAACAGAAGAAAATACTGAGTTGGTGACCATTGAATCCTCACCTAAGTGGGGAGGAACTTTGATTGAGGAAGAACATCCCGAGGAACAAGAAGATGCTAGAACTGGGAACATTCCTTCTACCTCAGCTATGAATCTAAAAACTCCAGCACCACAAAGAGAAAGGAAGAAATCAAAGGATGAAATTAAGGTATCTCCACCAATAAGAAAGAAAAGAACCAGGTCGGTCGTAGCAGCAGAAGTAGCAAGGGAAATATGGGCAACCTTAGAAGCACAAATTGAGTTCCCCATTCTTGAACCTAGACCAATTGATGCCCCATAGGAGCCGATCGAAGAAGAACCCCAAATTGAAGGACTTATGTTCAAAAATAGGCTATTAAAAGAGGAAGTCCAAACACTCAGAAAGGAATTGGAAAATTGGAAAGAAGCATGCATAAAACAGGGTGAAAGGAAGTTGCACACATTGGTGGAGGCTGCAGATCAATTGGAGGGATAAAATACTACTGAGCCTGGCAATGAGGAAGAAAGAGTGGTCTGTCCCACCTGTGGAGAAATATTTAAGGAATCAGGTCACAAGATTGTAATTCATTCCTTTACAACACAACAGTTTGCACCTACAACGGAGGAAGGATAGGGACAAACTGAATTGAGAGAAGATGGGACTCCCAAAGGAAAACTTCAGGAGGAGGAGGTTTCAGGAGAAGAAGATGCTATCACACAAGAACCAACATCTTTAAATATTCTTGCTAAAGTTGCCACTAACTCTGGGATAGAGGAACCAAGGGATGAAGTTATTCTCGATTTTATGGATGAAGATTGCACTGTGATCCCAGAATCGTCCCATGACATAGAAGTGGAACCATAATAGCAAGGAAATGATGGGGTTGAATAGGGTGCTGTCACACAAGAACCATCATCCTTGGATGTTCTTGTTCAGGTGGCTGTCCAAATGGGAGGAGAACCAGGAATTGAGGGCACTCTAGAGTTTAATAAAGAATTTTGTACTAGGACTCCAGAATTGTCCCATGACACATAAATCATAGAAGAGGAGCCACAACAGTAAGGAGACGAAGAATTGAGTCAGGATGTTGTCACACAAGAACCGACATCCTTGAAGGTTGCAGTAGGGACTCTTGAAATGTAACAAGAAAATAACCCTAAAGTGGATGCCATTCCTAATATGGATTGGAGTGAATATGAACAAGTTCAAACACAACCCTCGGGTGATACTAAAATCCTTGAGGAGTAGCTACATATTGAAGAAGACATCCAATCTCAGTAGTAGGAGGAAAAAGAAGAACATGGCTCTTCCACACAAGAACTAGTAGCCTCACAGCCTCTGGCTGAGATAGCAGTTGATAATCAGGTAGAAAATGGAGTTAAAATTCAAGAGGAAGTTGCTCCACAAGAACCAACATCCTCACAGTTAGCTGCCCAAATTACCACGAGAGAACCCCAGAAAGAAGATGTTGTTACACAAGAATCAGCGTCTCCAAGAGTGGTGGACGTTGTTGCTGAAGAGAGTCTATAAAAGGTTGATGTCACACAAGAACCAACACCCCCAGGAATAGCTTCATATGTGAAGGATGTCCAATGTGGCACATCAGGTGACAAGGTGTGGATTGATCCCCTTCAAAACTTCATTGACCTAGATTCTGACAAGGAGGAGCATCATGAAGAAGAAACCCTGAACCCTACAACAAAAATCTCAATTCTGAGAATGGAGGTAATAAAATGGAAGTGTCAGGTGGAGGAATACCAAGAAGGGATAATTTCCCTTACTGAGCATAAAAATATTATCAGGAGACTGGAGGAGAAATGGGCAGAAGAACGTATGACCCAGAGACTTCGAGAAGAAGACTCTATAGAGAAATTTAAGGGAGCTAAAAAAGTTCCAATCTATGCAGAAGGAAAAAGAGCAGATGTATGCTCTTTCTCAAGAACTCCTAGGCACTAGGGTACCTTCTTCTTCTTACCCCATCTTTTTGTTTGAACAATTTTTTTGGTTTAAGTTGAGAGTTGTGAAAGAAGGGAGGTCATTTGAGATAACAACCTCAGCAAAAATTTTGGAAACGTTTTTAAGAAGAAAAGTTGAAGATCAAAATTTGTTGTGTGAATTATATTTGCATGAGATGGCTTTCCCTCTAGACTGCCATTCAAATCCTGTCACTTTTTCAGGAGATGTTCAGTTGAGGGCCTTTGCTTCTTTTGTGAGAAATCATGCTCAGTGGGAAAGGTCTTTTCAATCCTTTTCTCACAATGAAGCTCACTCTAATCTGTGGGTTCGAAGTGAGCCTCAAAATTTGGGTATTTTTCTTGCTCGACATAGGAGTTTGCTCTCATGTACCATATAGACTCGACACATAATGGAACTACATGAGGAAGTTATTTCTACCTATACCAACCATATTTATATACTCCAACAAGTAGCGTTGGAAGGAAGTAAGCACATATGGCAGGTTGCCTCTCCTACACTCAGGAGCAGAGACCCCTATTATTTTAGAAATTTTGAACAGGCACTTTCCAGGGTTGAGGGTTATGTTGGATGTATCAGGGAAGGTGGGGCTAGTTGGTTGGGCCTGAAATTTAAATTTCCCCTCATCTGGTGGTCAACAAAACCATACAGGATGGATTTCTCGCTAACCAAGGCAGAGGAGTAGCGATGCTAGAGATATTGGATTGCCCACAGAGGGTTCATAGAAAAATAAGGGACATCTAAGTTCCCCTACAACTTCTCCTCCCTCCATGAACAGAGCATAGTGCAAGATTCAGATTCGAAATAATGGAGGTTGTTGCATGAGGAAATGCAACAAGATAGTTGGCGGGAGATGTTGGGCTCAGAAATGGCCCCTTTTGACCACCCTTAATTATCTCTTTTTGTTCTATCCTACCCCATTGAGGATGCTAAATAAATGTTTTACCCCCACTCTACTCTTCAAAACACCAAGGTATGATTGGTCATTGTTTTATTTTATTAATACTTATGATTGTGATAATTAAGGCTTCATATCTCTCAATGTGCTAACATATGATGGTTTATAAAGGTATTTTGAGATATATGGACTGCAGGAAGATCGGGCTGAACATGCTATGAAAAGGATGGGAATTCATCGCTCAAGTTGATCACCATCCATCCTACCATTACCCAAGGAATGTGGTTTCAGTGTGATATCCCAGGAAAAGCTGTGCAAAGGTAGCTATAACAGAATGCATCAGACTTGGAGGTCAACAGCGCGCTGCTGCTTGTTTATAGTTGTAATCTGAGGATATTGTCACTCTTGGGGTGATTAACAGTTTCCCTATATTTCCTATTTTTCATCCTACCACATTTGTAACAGCTGTTGTCATTTAGGGCACCTGAAGATTAGAGATCTTCATGGCTACCCCATAATAGGGATAGGATGTTATGATTTACATTGTATAAATATGGAGGACTATTTCGAACCAGGGGTTGTTGAACATATAATCAATTCATTGTATTAGCTGCGAGGAGGATTTGTGTAATCGACCTGTCTTTTAATACAAGGAATTACTTCTGATCTAAAGGTTTTTATGTGTGTTCATCTAGCATCTCTGTGTGAAGGCTTGGCCCGCCTTCCACAGGGATCGCTGAGTTAAATTAGGCATTTCAATTATTTTGTTGTGTGATGTTATGTTAATTTTATTTCTTCGTAGGAAGCTGTAACAAGTGTGGATTTACAGTGTGTCGTGATTGCACCTCTTGGATACATGTAGTGGCATGGTGTGACAGTCGAATGAGTAGGTAATTATTCCTTATGCAAATTGTGTGGTAAACGTAACAACTCTGTTCATCCTTATATCTTTTTAGTTGTTGTTTCCATGAATATTTGCATCCTGTCTCTTATTTTTATGATTGCAGAAATTCATTTCTGTACTTCGAATTCATAGAACAACTGAACTCAATTTCTGTATTTTGAATCTCTAGACTAATGTTCAATTTATGTCTTTGTATTTCTAGAATAATCAGATTAAGATAGTTGGGTTAATCATTAAGTGGTTTGAAACAGAATTTCCCTTTTTCTGCAATTGTAATCTAGATGTGACTTTCATCTTTCCATTCTTAGATCGAGAACACCAGAAGGTAATTATGATTGCATTCCTTCGAAGGTAACTAGATTAAGTAAATCCTTGGGATGAGCATAGCAGAACAGAGGATAGGATTGTTCAATTACAGTAATTTAGTGTTTAAGCATATATTGTGCATGTTATCCTTGAAATACAAGACTTCCCTGGGTTGACAATAAATATTGTACACTCTATATGTTAGTTGTAATTCACTTGCATATTGGGTGCCCAACAGAAACTACTAAAGAAGGATGTAGCTTATGAATGGAATCAGGAATGTAAAGGAAGTTTTGACACTTTGAAAGCCAAGATGGCCTCTGTGCCCATATTGGTTTTTCCTGATTGGAATAAGGATTTCCATGTGCATGTTGACGCTTCTTGTATCACGCTGGGGGTCGTTCTTGCACAACCGAGTGAGGGAAACCTGGATCACCCAATTGCATATGCCAGTAGAAAGTTGTCATTTACTGAAAAAAATTATACAACGACGAAAAGGGAAGGCTTGGTGATGTTTTATGCATTGCAAAAGTTCCAGCACTACTTGTTGGGAGGACATTTCAAGATGTTCATTGATCATTCTGCTTTGCAATACCTGGTCAATAAGCCTCTATTGGGGGAGAAGATCTATCGATGGCTGTTACTCTTCCAGGATTTTGACTTTGAAATAGTTGTGAAGCCAGGGAAATTGAACATTGGTCCAGATCATTTTTCTCATGTCTAGAATGGTGAAGAACTGACCAATATTGATGACGGATTGCCAGATGCACAATTGTCCTGTGTTGACATCGCAAATGACCACTATGCACCAATTATTTAGTTTTTGGCCAGTGGTGTCTACCCGGAGGACATGTCGACTAGCCAAAAGAAGCAGCTGGTAGTAAAGGCTTATGATTTTCAATTAATTGCTGGACAATTATATAATCTTGGACTAGATGAAATCTTGTGACGGTGTATTTTGCCACATGAGCAGGGTCCCATTCTAGAAGAAGCACATATAGGAATTCCAGGAGGCCAATATGGAGGACGGGCTACTACACAGAAGGTGTTGCGTGCTGGACTATGGTGGCCTACGTTGCATAATGATGCCATAGACTATGTGAGGAGCTATGACATTTGCCAGGACATCAGCAAACCATCATGATGAGATGAGATGCTACTGGTACCGTAGGTGAACTTGCAACCATTTGATAAGTGGGTTGTGGATTTTGTAAGTCCTATTAATCCACCAGGGAAGCAGACTGGTGCACAATACATCATTACTGTAACCGACTATTTGACTAGGTGGGTGGAAGCTACACTAGTTGTGGATTGTACTACTGTGACATCAATGAGGTTCATCTTTGAAAACACTGTGACATGGTTTGGGTGTCCTAGGATCTTGATGAGTGACCACGGTAGTCACTTCATCAACCAGACTGTTTCAAGTGCTAACTAAGGAGTTGCAGGTGCAACATAAGAGGCGTACACCATACCATCCATAGGCAAATGGGATCGTCGAAGTATTCAAAAAATTCTTGGAAACAGTGCTGACTAAGGTATGTAATGACAACTATGATGACTGGGACCTAAAAATTCCGGCAGTGCTATGGGCCTATTTCACTACTTGTAAATGGCTAACTGGCTAGACACCATTTAAGCTGGTCTATGGGAAAGAGGCAGTCATGCCCATGGAGTACATTGTTCCTAGTTTGTGCCTTGCCACAACGACGAGCATGGATGATGCAAAATCATTAGAAGAATGAGTTGCGTGGTTGATCCAGCTTGAAGAAGACTGCTTATTGATGGCTTCCACCAATAGGTTGTGAAGGATCGACAGAAGGCATGGCATGATCGCCACACTAAGAAAAAACAGTTTGAGGAAGGATATTTGGTGCTGTTATACGACAGTAAGTCCATAAAGAATCCATGCAAGTTAAAAATGCACTGGTCAGGTTCGTATCTTGTTCATTCCATTACTTCTGGCGGTGTAGTTCAATTACAACAATTAGATGGCACAGTATTACCGATGATTGTCAATGGGATTCGCTTGAATCCCTATAGGTTGGGGTTGACGATGCACACTAATTGAGGCGCTGTGAAAAAAAATGATGATTTTGTTTTGGAGCAGTAAGGCGAGCCCCGGGGAAGAGGCTACGCACAGTCATAGTTTGTAGCGATGACTAGTCGACCGCTTGTGATAGTTGCAGGGCTGTGGGTTGATCAAATCGAGTAATAAATGTAGGTAGTTTAAACAGTTGGCTGGCATCACCCTGTTGAAGTGACCTGCATTAATGAATGATCCAACCATTAGAGGAGTAGGATTACCGATGGATTTGGCGTCATTAATACCAGATTTAGTAATAATGGCGATCATAGATTTGGAAATGATGAGTTTGAGTGGGAGGTGGCTATAAAAAGCACGCAGGATGTGGGAGGATGGAATTGTTTAGTTGAGCAAGCATCGTATTGAGCAAAACAATGAATTGTGTAGTAGGTTGTGTTGACGGGCATAAGTGACTATGCATGTAACGAGGGAAGACAACCCAGACCAGGATCCTTAAAGTAGGTTCCAAGCTAATTGGGATGGTTGTTACCGACAGGTTTAAAGGCTCTATTAGCCTGAAAGTCTAACTAGAAAATAAAACTAAAGCTACAGTTCTAGTTAATTAGATCTATACTTATCTCAGTATAAATAAATGTTATATATTACAAAATCAATCAGTTGAATTAAATCTACTTCAAGGAATTAATTTATAATACATGAAACAGAAGTTAACTTTGTATCGATAAAATTGATAAATTACAAAAATACATTATTAACACCTGTACATCAATCACAAAGATAAGAAAATAACCTGAATGTGATATGAACATAAAGATCTGACTCACTGGATTTTTTTAATAAAACAATTAAAAGAATCCAGTATAAATCTATTCTAGGCCTTATCCTGATCAGGAGCGAAGCAAATATTAACCTGTAATCAAATTTTGCCAATAGAACTACTGCATGAATACTCTTGAAAATATTAAAAGAAATTCAGACATTAACAAGACCATACAGTAATCACAATATATCACATATGTTACGATGTAAATCATCGAGTTCACAACATGACATATCAGCAAAATCGAAACAGCATAAGTCGATCACTATACACGATATATCTGCACGATTCTTTAAAGAAACCACATCAAACATAAATAATGTGGGAAAAAGAAACAAAACCAAGCGGTACCATGAACATATATGCAAATTATAAATACTATAATCATATATAAGTATCACCAGTTTAAAATACTACAGCTGCTGACAGCAAACTGCCTCAAGTCACAGGAATATCAAACAGTGGTCTTGTCTTCCTCCTTCCCAAACTATCGACCCCCAATACCATATGCTATCTCCCTTTTTAAATACATTTAATCTCCAAAAATAAATAGTTCTAAAAATCTGGAGATAGCAAAATCGAAATCTTTAACCGATTTCCCATAAAAATGACAAGTGAAACATGTCATTTTTCTAGATACGTGGAAATGCCTTGAAATGGAAAAGATTCGAATCAGAAACCATCGAAAACATCAATGATGTAACAACACCTGGAAAACAGTTCTGCTAATTGATTTGTTCTGATTATGTGGGGATCGTCCAAAATGTAAACAATTGTCAAAATCTGGGGAAGACCATCAAAACCAACATCTGCGCTGCTGCACATAAAAGAAGTATAATTAAAATACACACATAACAATAAAATAAAATAAACCACAAAATGAATTAAAATAATCAAATACCTGTAAGACTATAACTTGATTACCAATCTAACATAAATTCAAAATATGATACCAAGAGTAAGCACACCGCAAAACATTATAATTTCACAGGGGCGTTCAACACCTGGATGTTTACACCACTTGATGGACTCTACGACTGACCCTTAAATTGCATTAGCACAACTTGAGCATTGAGCTCCCGTACCTTCTCTTTGTTCTTATCATTTTCATTTTGTAATTTAAGAACCCTTCTAATCAGCCTGTTCTTGTGTTTTTTCAAACGCAAGAGATGCTTGTCACCTGAGTCTACTTTCTCCTTTAACTTAAGATTATCGGCCTCCATCATATCGTGATGAGCTACCATCTCAGTCACCCTTTCTTCCATCCTGCGAATTTTATCTAACAGACAGTTAACAAACAACGGGTGCATCATATCCCCAACGTGATGAAAACCAGGTAAGCTTGTCTCTACAGACTTCCCTTTAGCTAGAGGATCAACAACCGGATCCACCCGAACATCCTTATCAAACGCAGAAGGACTATCATCAGCAAGGTTCGAAACGAACTCATGCTCAACATTATGATCATTAACAGGAAAAAGAGGGTTTTCTTCCTCATCGTCTATCACAACAGTCTCAACATGAACACCATCATTCACAGGCGATTTAACTACCTTACCTTTAGCCATGCTTCTAGTAAACCTACCCACCAACTTAGTTTTCGGCCTGTTACTCCCCCGATTACATGTTTTATCAACATTATTCTTTGGTGTAACCGGTGACAAAGTTGAAGACCTCCTCATGTGTTTAGAAACCAGAGGAGTACCAGGGATTCTTACCGGAGTAGACACAGGGTCATGACAAGCTTTAGGGCTCATATGGACGGTAGGGTTTAACAAAGGTTCACGTAAAGGAGAAACTGAAACATGATTCGGCTCTTGATGCCTAATACATTCCTCGGGGTTGTCAAACTAACAGTGGCAGAAGGCCGAGAAACCATTAGAATCAACAAATTCCTCCCATGACTGATTTAACTTTGATAGTTCCCTCTCAATTAACATTCGGACCAAGCCATGATGGAAAAGTCTATGACTAACATGCTTCGGGCCCTTTTTAATTGCAGAGGAAATTTTAAACAGACTTTGAACCAGATAGTAAGGTAGATGCAACGAAAAACCAATAAACACTGACATTAACTTGAGATGGTAGACGTAGGCCGAAGAGAGGCGACCTTCACAGGTCACGTACCTATGGATTAAGTCTAGGACCGGGCGCCATTCCTTTTTAAAGTATTTGCAGGCTACTCCAGTTCGGAACGATACTTCTTGACAGGGGTTTTTCAATAATTGCTGCCACTCAGTAATTTCCATGTGTTTATACTTAAACCACCTCTCTCCTGTTAATGACAAACTAGTGGCAAGTGCTACTGATCGATCGTCCACTAGAAACCGAAGGTCACCTACCTCAACCTGAAAATTGACCAAAGACACAGCAAACACCCTCGTGACCTTGGGGTTTGAATCCAAGAACTTACTGATAAAAGGCATCCATCCGACAGCCTCGAACTTGGTTAAAAGTTCAGGGTTCGAATCAAAAAGATTCATCTCACAGGGTTCGACTCTCACCATTGGCGCCATAGCTAATTGTGCACATGCATGAAAACTCACCCAGATAAGATACTCGAGATCAGAACACAACAGAGAACTAGATGGTGAGCATTCGAGGTGCAGACCCAGCAAGAAACTTGAGCAATATAACCCTATACATTCATAAACCGACTGCAACATGAGCGGACGTAGACTATACCCCTGTAAACTCGGCATGGACGGAGGAATTATCGCTCAAAGAGGTAATCGAGTAATGGGGAATGACGGTTGAAGACTCCAGATAACTCATGTTATCATTATTTATCCGGTGTTAATGATATGAAACCTTTCATTGTACATGAAACAGGTGTTCGATTAAAATATAGCCACGATGGAGGACAAGTACTAGGAATTAAATGTGATAGACAGAGTTCAGTACCAATGTAATGATACCATATCGACTTCGTGGTAGGTGGATCGAATTCGGAGTCGATGGCATAGATCGAAACAATCATAAGGATTAAACCTTTGAACGTCAATGCATAAACCTTACAGTATAATAATGTTAACCTCCAAAGGTGGCGAGCATGTAATAATAATACAAACCATCACATCGAAACCAAACTTTGCAATATAGACCATATTATAAAAATCAACATTAAACATTTATGGTAATATTGACTATGGTTTGCAACCGGAAAGGTAAACTTAGGATATGGCATGTAAAACATTTGGCCTTTGACACTCTAAGATTTATCAAAGTTATAATAAACCGACCATGCATAACCATTAATCAACTTCCAAATAACATCTATGGTAATGTGACAAATCATACCAAGATCAACCATCCCAAATTTGCAACCTTATCAATATTTATAGCAACAAAATCAAATAATAAAATCAATTGACAATGTTTTGGATAAGATTTCAAGATTAGGTTATGATAAAAAATATGGAAATTCTTAATACTCATCTTTTTGATTTTTTAAGTGTAAATCCACCCAAAATAATAAATTCATAGTAGTGAATTTGTCAACTAATATATAGTTCACAAAGGTTGTTTAAAAATATGGAATTTCGCTAATTCAGTAGCTCACGGAAAGCCACCCTATCAGTAGCTGGTGATTCATTCACTTTACCATCAGAAATTATAGCATTTCATCAAAACAAAATGGGATTTTGTTTGATGAAATATGTTTTTTTTTTAAAGGTTGTTGAGCTGGGGCACAATAGGTTGTGAGCTGATTGAGTGAGTTGTAGCACTGAAGGTTAAGTGTCGTCAAGTGCATTTTGAGGTTGAGGGTGTAAGGCATGTTGAGTGACCTCGATGCCATTGAGATTTCAAGTGAGTAAGAGTCCCTTATTTGGCCCATGGATGTTGAAGAATAAATTATGAGCATTCCAGTCAGCTCATCATCCATTCCCAACTGGAAGCGATAGGCTTAGAGGCAGAGTCCCACACTGCCGCAAGAAGAGGAAAACTCACACGTCGGTGAGAATGCAAGGAGAAGGAACTGCACAGACTGGACCATTGAGCTTGGGAACTATTGAGTCCATGGTACCTCGAGGTGTCTCTATTTGTGACATTTTGGGATATGTTTCTCCTACGCGACCAGGAGAAAATCCAAGGCAACCAATGAAAAGTCAGAAGTATCCACCAAAATCACCACCGTTGCCAGAAGGGATGACATGCTCGGTCAACATCATCCCCGCCTTAATCATGTTGAAATTTGAATACCATGACTTGTTGTTACTCAAATATGTTAGGGATGAGCCTTATGAGTCAGTCCCGATGGGGGCTGGTGCCCCAACTCGGTGGATTCCTTAACCTTGAGTGAGTGGGTTAGATCAATCTGGATTGTTGGGGCTCATCAATATGCCTCATTTTGGGTGATTGAATGAAGCCCATGTGTGTGTAAAGCAACTGTTGGATTGTTTTCACGGAGGGATGTTGTGGTTGAATACACCCATCCCAGTTACTATAGATTTAATCGTGAGCATTACAGGCTTTCCGAAGGCCGGGGAAGATCCGACGTAGTATATATGTGGGAGGGATACTGATAAAAATCTTGCCAAGTAGCTGAAGGAGCGCTTTGGATTACATCGTGACGACCGTGCTTATCGAATCGACAAAATTAAATCACAAGTGGTGCACACTGACACACAGATTCTAGAAAGTAAGGTTGTTTGAGGCAATCGACCGGTCCAATGTAACTCATGTGTTGTCACATGCACCCCGAAGTGTGCTAAGGGGGTGCAAATGAATTGGTCTCTGTTTTTGCTGAATGAGTTGCTAGAAGACATGCTTGCTGCTTAGACTGGGTGGCCATTTTCATATAGTTGGTTGTTGATTCTTATTTCCCTCGTCACCTGGATGGAACCTGAAGACTACCAACCAATTGCGGTTGATGCAGCAAAGGTGCGCCTAGGTGCACAGTATCAGAACTTATGGTGGTTCAAAGAGCCCAGTCAACAGGTGGACTATGCCATTCACTTTTGGGTTTATTAGGAATCATTATAAGTATCAGTGGATCCCTGAGTCTCTCCATATTACAAGACTGTTCCCTGAGTCTCTCCTTATTCTATAGCCAAGTATCAGTGGATCCTTGGGTTTTCCATTAGGCCCCACTCTATCTACATTCAAGTGCGGCTGGACCCCGAACGGTAGTGGCTACCTTTGACTTATAAAGTCATGACAAAAGAATTGGATGCCATTTTCCAAGAGTGGTCAATGGAGTGGTGAAATCTAGTGAGTCAGGAGGAATTGTCTAAAGAGTTGCCTCCAGATGCCCCAGAAGAACCTGCCAAAAAGGAGCTGAGTACTCACGACTCTGACAACAAGTCATCAACGAACCCTGAGTATGTAGCACAACACATGCATGAGGAGACTCACACCAAATGGCGGTAAGAATATGAGGCAAGCAGTGGTACCAAGTCGAGGATGGAGGACCAACTGCAATGGCTTATCAAAGCCGTCACTGACTCATCCATGGCTGCGACAAAGCTGATCCGAGAGTCAAACCATGAAGAATTCAATGTGGTAAGAGATCGATTAGATTCAAGTTTTGGTATTTTTTCTAGGTAGACATCTGCAAGACCTATGATGCAGTACATCTCGTCGATTGAAATTGAGCCCCGGGATAGGAACATGCAAGTTCCCCCGACTGCGATCGACCCAAGAAATGAGGAAGTTCACTAGTTGCTATGACCGATCCAAAGTGTGGCTTTGGACCTGAACAAATTCTTTGCTATGGCATTAGTGGAGTTGTAGCATGTTTCCACCCTAGAATTGGAGGAATGACATAAAGAACTGACTGAGGGCTATGTCAAGTCACAGAGCACAGCAGAAACAAGAAGATGAGTTGCATCAGGTCCTGGTACAGCTACCAAAAGAAAAAGTGTGAGAGATCAATGCCTTAAAGGCGACGCAGGATGAGATGCAGCGAAAGGCTATTGAAGAGATTACTGAACTAAAAAAGGTGTAAGACTTCCTGATCATTGAATAGCTGTAGATGTGTGTCAGGTGCAACGAAGTTGAGCAAGCTATTTCTAAAGTCTGCCAACACATTTTTGAGAACACGGCCGAGCTAACCCCACTCAAAAAGGATAAGCGATTGGGGAAAACTATTGTTAAGCTTTAGGATACCAACCTAATGCTCAATTCCTTGGTACAACCTATGACACCATCGGAGCAGGTTGCAGAAAGGAAGGCCTCCATTTAAGAAATCACAACTCAGTTCGAAAGCATGGAGCAAGAGGCCAAAACCATTATGTAGGTGACAACGCAGTTTTGGCAGACCGTTGTCCAGGATGAGCAGCTTGATCAGCTGACTGTGTAAGTGCAAGAATTTGAAGGTCAACTGATGACCTTGAAGACATCACTGAGGGCCATGCCACTGATGGTACAGATCACACAGGCCAAGGAACTGAAGGACCTACAATAGAGAGCCGCCCGTGTGTAGGAACGCCAATAAAAGCGTTGCGCTCAGCTTGATGAATTTCAAGAAATCAATGGATAGTTGGATATTAAAGAAATTTCCATGCTGCAGTAAATACAAGAGAATCAAAAAATGGTCAACAACAAGGCTAGAGAAGAGCACCCAGTGTAGCAGGATTTGACTAATTGTCAGAGTACTGCCGATAAAGTCCAGCTTCAGATTCGTGAGATCGTGCAACAATTCAAATATTTCAAGGCGCGAACGTCAGTACATACCTTGTCAACCTGACGTGGTTTAGGGATGAGCCACAAGAATGTGTTGGGGGCCTATTGGCAGGGGTTTTGGTAAGTGAGTTGCGCAACGTCGTGGTAGCTACGCAAGCTCACGTGGTACCGTGCAAGGCCAGATCAATGCGAGGGGTGGAAGAATAATCGCTTTTAATATTTTATATATTATTTGACCAAGTTTTGTTGCAATAGGTCATTAGTGGTTATAAGTTAGTTAGAAGTGGACACTCAATGTAAAGGTGCAAGATTATTTATAGATCTAGTTTTGCAAGTAGAGAGAAGAAGGATCATGATCATCATAGGAGAATCACATCAGAGGATAATCATTGCATAAGGTCTAGTGCGATTTGGTTTTTGAATAATTTCCTATGTTTCTGCGATTTATAGGGGTTTTCTTGATGTATGTAGTCTTCGGTTTTGAAGAAGAATTGTGTAATTTGGATCCTTTGCGCAACATTAATATGATATGACAGTGGTTGCACAAATATTGTCTGTTATCACTGTTGCGATCTAATCTGTTATGATGTTACGACCTGTTTCTTCTATATTGATGCGATATGTTTTAAAGTATGTTACGTTTTGTTGCACTATGAGTTGATATGTTTTATGAACAATGCTGCGGTATTAGCGATATTGTGACAACTGTATGATTTCGAATCTATAATGACTCCATAGTTCTAGATGCACTTTGCAAGTTGTGGAAATGACCTAACATCGATTGCAAAGCTCTGGATCTAGCAGCTATGGTGTCTCCCCGTTGGATCCCCATATCCTCCATCCCCACTGCTGGAAACTTAGTTCCGACAGCTTTCCCTTGAACATCTCTGGTGAGACTTCGTTCACTCTGTGGAAATTACTGGGCAGGGTAAAACCTATCTGGGCCAGTGCTCAGGGAGATTGCGCTGGTTGGGCATCGACAGTGTGAGAACCCCTATCGATGAGGATTTGTTGGTGGGTTTCACTAACAATATGGGAAATCCTTCATCGTATGGTCTCCATGCTCCTGACAGATATCATAGAAACATTTTGTTTGAACAAAACATACATCTTGTTGGCTTACATCTTGTCGACAATTATCTTTGGTATGGTCGATTGTAGAGAATTTCATCCACCAAATCTCCTAACATTTGAGGTTTAGTTCTCTTAAGGATTTCTGCATGATTTCTAGCTGTTATTCAATTCGTACATCGACAACAGAGTATGCAAAGTATTCCTCATCCATCTCAACCTCTAGAGCTTTTGTAAGTGCTTCTTCATAATTTTTAAATGTCTCCAGACTTATATGTCATCGGATATTTTGGGAGAGCCCTGGAAGAAACCATTGAATTAATAATTGTTCATCAATAACATATTCTATTTGGCTCAAGAGGTCTTCCCATATTTTGTCATAGTCTTGGACGGTTTCTGAACTATAGACTTAAGTTTTTTCGCTGCCAGATGCTTCGTGTTTGGTGTTTTGAAGAAGAATAGAAACTGCTTCTTGATTTATGCTTTAGATGCATTAGGTGTCCTTTCAGTACATGTCATATACCAAGTTAGTGCTCTCTTTCTTAGGGCACCTACGAACTGCGCCGTTTTTCTATCTTCGTTTGTAACTTGATTGTCCTCCCATGTTGACGCGTAGACAAACCAATGTCGCATGGGGTCTTTGTCGCCCTCATAGAGGGGGATGTGTGCTGAACCGTGCCCCATGTTGGTATTAGATTCTCCTTTGGGAGGTGGCAGTGGTAGGGGTGGTGGTGGTGGTGGTGGTATATTTTGTGTATCTTTCTGTCCATAGCTAGTATCGACGAAGCTTTCATTTCCGTCAAATATTTTGGTTGTTGGTTCTACTTCGAAAAATTTTCGGTTAGTTTTGGATTCTTCTGTCGATGTCCAATTGCATTGTTGTTCTCATGAGTCTGATTGGTCTGTGTTTTGTAAATCTATTTTTGGCAGGGGGTGCTCCTTCATGTCCGGGGTAGAGTAAATGAATGCTTCGGTTGGATGGGTACGCCTGAAGTGTAACCCAATTTCCTTCCTTCGGTCAACGGATTACTAGATGTTTGTCATCATTTATTTTGTCGTCTAGTCATCTCCATATACTGAACTCACTAAATCTTAGTCTCAGGTTCTCCTCGACAATGGTTTGCATTCGAGTACTCAGATTTATCGGAGACAGAGGTCTTACCTCCTGGGATATTTCTAGTTGGAGAGCATCTTGCTGCTCTATCCACAAATATTCTTCCATTGGTGACACCCCTTCATCTACACCTTCTTCCTGTCAGTCATGACCTGAATGCAACAAATTTTCCTCATGCTCTGTTACCCTAGAAACCATTATTCTTTGGAGCACAATAGCTTGCTCTTGTATCTCTTCCCTTCTTTTCTGCCTCTTCTCTCTTTCTATCTTTTGTAGGTCTGATGTACCTTTGTGAATCACTATCTGCTCAATTCCATTCTTAGGTCAAGTTTTCATTGTTGGTAGTGGTATTTTAGGTCAACTAGAATCCTTTTACTCTACCTGGACACATGGCCAGCTACCTCCCCATAGCCTACTTGATGCTTTAGTAAGATCATATAGTTCGGTCTATTTGTTCAGGAAGTACTCCCACTCCCTTTCTGCAATAAATTTTTCCCACGCCTTCTATTTTTCTACACAGTTAGTGTTTGCAGGAGGTTCGATGAGTGATGGTCGAGGTTCGACTATATGACCTACTCCTATGTCGATTAGAAATTTGAACAACAGGTTCTGTAGCGAACAAAGAAATTGATTAGTAAAGTCAATATAGAATATTTTTTCAATACTTTCAACTGAAACTCTCTCTTCTACTGCTTGTTCTTGGCATAATTCGTCTACAATTTTCTCAAACCACTCCAATAGGTTTGTTCTTCCTCCTCGGATCAGTTTCTTAAGTAATTCTTGGTGCTTAGTTGCTTCTGGATTCATCTAATAGTTTTTTCAACAACTAAAGCATTGATTCTACAAATTTCTCATGGGTTTCAGTGAAGAATTTATCCTTTGCCTGAGTAATGGTCAATCTGTTTCTTCTCGTGTAATTTTGTAAATAATTTGTGATCTTATGCTCCCACCAATTGTTAATCTCTTGCTCTAATATCATTTACATATAATCATGTCATCCGTATATGTACTACTAACAATGGAACCAATGCTGTAATCTCACAGATCACATAAGGTTACCACTAATACACATATAGAATCATATAAGCATACATAGACAAGAGACAAGAACATATAGTAGAATAATAGATTATGTTATAGAATCACATGAGGGTCCATACATGTACAAAACTTAATCAAGTTCTTTATCTTGCTCAACAACCTATTATATATGATTACCAAATAGTTATAAGTAACTACTTGTCGGTTCGGTCAATCGACACGACCTTTGAGGACGACCTAATCTCCGATTAGTCGGCTAAATCAGCTAGTCGAATCACTGACTAGCTCCTCCAATAGGAATATGGAAACATAGAATAAATAAAAAGAACCAAGTTTTGAAAGGATAGATTGGATGAGCTGATCATCATCCTTCTCAACCTTGCACTGCTTTAACTGGAGCACCAAGTGCTTGAATTTTGTGAAGAAATCATTCATAGTTTCGTAGTTTCCTGGATTCAGGGAAATCAACTCATTCTCTAGATGATAGATCTGTAGATCATCTTGCTTATAAAACAAGGAATCAAGATGATCCTAAATATCCTTCGGATTTTTCAATCCCCTGATGTGGAAAATAAGATCTCAGGAAATAGATAGACACAAGAAACCATAAGCTTCATCCAGCTTATTCCAGTACTTTTCCTTCTCAACAACATTTTTTGGCTCTACTTCTGTGTTCATTGTGACTCGGTAGAGCCATTTTGAATGGAGCTAAATATCCATGTCCTCCTTCCATTGGTGGTAATTGAAAGGAGTAAGAGGATTCAGAGAAGAATCCATGGAGTTGAGGTAGCGAATGCAGTGAAGAATATGTAAAACCTGCAATCAACACAAAAATGGCATCGTAAGTTCTAACATCTTGCACATTTTAGGTTTTCATCACACCCATCTTAATTGATCAATCAAGATTTATCAACAATTCCTTTGCATAGGACTTATGTGGTAAACCTTCGGCTTCTAGAGTAGTGCTGGAAATTTTTGAGATTTTTGCTCAATTTGCATTCTAGATCTATAAAAAATCTTGTGTTTGAAGAAGAGCTTCATCCCACCGTGGCTCTGCATAGACTAAGCACAGTCACAACAATCTTGAGACTAAGCTCAGGCTTACAATATATTCAAGAAAATTTAGGCATGAAATGACATAGCAGTACTGCAATAGGAGGTTGCAGTTGTATAATATCAAATAATGGAATAAAATCAATGATACAATGTCATGCAAACTTGTATGAATGCAAGACAATTCAAATTCACTAGAGGTCATTCGAATTGCATGGATGGGTGTATCTTAACTGTCCGTTAGCCACACTGAACACACCAGTTAACCAAGAATCTAGCCATGATTGACTATGATTCCTAAGTGATTCAAAGTGCAATAAATGATCGAGTCCAATTGAATGTAACTCAAATACATGTCAATCAGTAGGTGGGAGCACATCACTGACTCAAGTCAGCTTCAATGAAGTGAAGTGAATTGAAACTAGTCAACAGAAGTTGTTGGAGGTGCATTAATTCACTCCAGTTAACTGAAACCATCCAAAAATAGACAATGACATGAGGGAGGGGCCTTTCCAACTTAGCTTAATAGATTGTTAGGTGAAACAACATTCAATTAACTAATTGGTGCACTTATGACACTCAGATCACCCCATATTTGATCCCTGATTGAATAAGGAAGCCTAGTTAGCCTCCCTGATTGAAGGAGAAGGCTTAGTTGGCCTCCCTTATTGAAGGAGGGCATGGGTGTGTTGATGATGATGCCATGAGTGTGCTGGTGTGCTGATGTTGATGCCAATTCGAGTCAATAAACTTAGGATAGTGGTTAATTAGGCCAAAATTGATCAAATAGGTGTGTGGGTTGGATAATTATTGCAACAAATAACACCTCTTTCCCAGTCTATATTTAAAGTACAATCCAAATTAGACATCAAGCCTTATCAAGCCGAGGCCATCTCCATGAAGTTGAATAATTGGTTGTGGTTTTTAAAAGTATAATTTAGCATGCATATCTTAAGAGAAGAGCATAAAATATTAACTACTTGATTGAAGCTAGAGGTGTATGTCTAAATGTGGCAGGAAAATTATATATAGATGCTAATACTGTAGGATTATCCAATAATAACTAAGTGGGAGGTTTCTAAAGATCTCATAAATTCCTAGTTTTACCTGATTGGGTATAGAGAGGTCCAAAGGATTTGTTGGAACTATTACCTATAGAAGAGAGGGAAAAATGTGTAGGAGTACACTAACGAGTTCATAAACAAGCCTTTTAGTTCATATTATCTCTAGAGAACTTATTTGTAATCATTAAGTATTTGGGTAGTTGATGTTGTGATTTAACGAAGCAAGTGATTTTATTTAAACCTGAGACCATTCATAAATATTATGTTCAAGCTCAATATCCAAAGATGGATAAGATCAAAGGACAAACATGTTAAGTAAACAAATTAGTGACATGCTTCCAAATTGGGAAACAATAAGTGGAAAGGAAAGGGCAATCAAAGTATCCATATAACCATTGTGACCACTAAAAGAGAGATCCAATGTAACCCTGCAAAAACAATTGTATGCAACTGTGTTGAAATTTCCATATGCCTAGCATATTAATAACAAGAAAAAAAACCTAACATACAAAAGGGGCAAATAAGAGGATTAGTAAACACACTGATAGCATCACATAGCACATTCACAAGGAGGATATAACTATAACTCCATCCATGCAAACATTATCACCCTTCCTAGCTCTAGTTCCAAACTAGAACTTCATATTCTTCATCATGCATAAGATATGCGCCCTCCTTCCATAATTATATTTAACTGGATTCTAACTAACTTGAACTAAATGTGAAATATCTGAACTGAATGTGAAATGAATGCACTGATTGAGAAATCACTAAACTAAACTAAATCTTCAACTAAGTGTATGACCATAAAGTTAGGATACTAACTGAATGTCTTTGGTGTTTTCACACTTAGTGCCATCCATGCACAATTTCTAGTATTAACTTTTGCATGGATATTTCTAGTTAAATGAATGTTGACCAGTTAGTTAACATACTAACTTAAGTGCCATCAGTACTTCACCCTTAGTTGCATCCATGCAAAACATTTGCATGGATCTCCTTAGTTAACTGATGAATGTTCTATTACAACAAATTCTTTAACATAAGTATAATTAATTACATGATTTACTGATTTTATATGTGCATGGATCTCAAATATATTCCTTATTTAGCAAATACATTGTTTATTTACAACTGAGGACTTAACTGAAGCCTTTACATTTCAAGTTCACATGAAGGAATGCATAAGCAATTAGAATTCATTCTCTCTCTATACTTTATCTCATTATCATTAATTAATTACTGCATGGTCCATATGCGTATTATTTATTTATCTTATCATATCATACTCAGAAGAATTATTCCATATTGATGATCTAATATATTACCCTAGGCCATATAGTCATATATTAAATTAATTCAATCTAGGGGTAGGTAATCCCTAAAGGAGACTTATAGCACTCAGTAACCATGATTAACAATATATCACATAGTATAACCACCTCAACAAATGGAGGTCCACAATATTGATATAACAAAAGATACACCATGACCTCGGTCTTGAAATTCTCATGGAATTTTTGTAAAACATTTCTACCCATATAGTGAATTACATGCGTGAGTGGTGTAGGCATCACACTTTGTGAAAAATAGATAATCAACGCCAGTTTGTATTGGATTGGTTTATCAAATCTCTCCAACCATCCATAGAAAAATATGTGGAAACATCCTTTCTGCAAACTGAGAAAGAGGCCATATTGAAGGCCCAACGCTTTGATCTTATCTATGCATAGTCTAGGTAACTATACACTATCCTTCTCGATGCCCCTGGGAATCATTCTATGGATCCCCCCATGTAGGGTTATCGAATTCAACATATGGGATTATTGTGTCCATTTCCTAGCAAGGAAAATATTCGTTGCAACCAAATTCTATACCACCCCTATTACGGTGTAGTATCCATCTATCCCGACTTTGTTGGCACCACTAATACAATCTCAATTCCTCCATTTGGATAGCTACAATATGGATGTTATAGTCCTACATACCTTAATGTAAGCGAAGAACCAATGATACCCCCAACTCAAATGGTGCAACCTTTCCCTACATCCACATCGTATGGAGCAAAACAAGAATTTATCCAATGACCAAGGTACAAACCTTACTACCCATTCCCGTGTCCTCTTCGTTTCCCCCCCATGCCTCATATGGGGATCAATTTAGTCCAAATTTTTTTACAACAAAAAATTCAACAATTTGAGAACTTGAACACCACCAATCCCCATAAACCTTAAAATCAGGGGAGGAAGAAAGGTAAGAATAAGAAGAACCAGTAGCAAGGGCAAGTGGTATCCCCCCTCAACATCATAATCAAAATCGGGTATCCAGAAAAAATGTCAACCTGAGGACCAATTATTCTCACTCGATTTGCGGAGAGTATGGTCACTATACTCACCATTGTACACTTTTCACTGAATACCAACAATCAGTGGAAGTGAAGAAAAAGACAACAGAAAACCCCCCTTAGGTGCTTAATGCACCATGACCCTAGAAATTTGTCTTGCAACTATTGGACACAACAGGTAAATCGATATGGGGGGTGAATCAGTGTGCACAAATTTTATTACTTTTTCAATTTTAGCAATCAACAACTTATGCAATATTATTGATTATCACATTATCATTATGTCATCATCAACATTATTATCATCATCATATCATCATCACATAAGAAGAATATCATGATACACAATACACTAGATTTTACGTGGAAAACCAAATCTTGGGGGAATAACCACAAAATCCTTTATAATAATAATTATCCAGTATCAACTGGAAGGAGGAAACAAACCCCTTATTACAATGACTTCAGTTCTCCAACTATAGCTGGAAGGAGGCTACAACCCCCTAATTTATAGGCTATTACCTGAAGGAAGCTCCAACTCCCTAGTTCTTTGGATTCAATCAGAAGGAGGATATAACCCCCTTTCCTTGCCTCCTCTTGCCACCTTGATATGAAGATAAAAACTGAAATATTGAACCACCATCCGCACTGATCTTGCATACTTTCTAACCAATGTATGTATTATACTGGACAATCAGTGTCACTGCTCATCAAATTCTCATCAGCTAATCACTACTCATCAACTGATCACTTGCTCATCAATTGATCACTGCTCATCAAATAACCACTACACCACACCTGAACCAATAAATTATCCAATCAACTGTACCAATCAATCATCCAAATCTATCAATCTGAGTTTGCACACCAAACTAATTCCAACTAATTCAAACCAAATGCTCATACAACTCATCCAATCTAAGTCAAATCTTCTGCTCATATAACCTGCTCAACTAAATCAATCTTCTTAATGGGACCTGTACAAGGTTGTTTGTGTACATGTGCCAAACCAATCATATACCTGTGCCAATATGATCATGTACATGTGCAGATCTTATCATGAATTCTAAACATCAACTTGTCACTTACTAGACCACAACTGCTTGATATGAAACCTTCTTTCCTTCCCGGTCAAGACAAGGATAGGACAAAATAACACAACCACAACTAACTCATCCAATCATACTCATTCCAATGACACCAAAACTAGACCTCAAGACTCGAAAAACAACTCAATACAGAAAGTTTTGACAGATAATTTCAAACAACCAACATCAACCAAGAAGATAGTCAATCTTAATCAACTAATAGACCTTAAGAGGATAAGAGACTCAACAAGGTTAAATTCAGTCAACCTCAAAACTCAAACAAAAGGATATTTGACTCCAGTCAACAAATCAATCACCAAAATACGTCTTTACACTTGATCAATCACAATATAGTCAGTAAAAATCCACTTAGGAACAACATAAGACTCACAATCACCTTACAGTTGATCAACAACAATGCCAAATCCAACAATACTACTTGATGAAAGGACTATAACAAAACACAATTTTGTAGTCAACATAAATTCAAGCAAGGAGGGATACAATACTTGCAAAGTGCATAACTCTAAATGAAGATTACGATTTTCAAAAGGAGGACTGTAAAGCACAATTATAAACCAACATTAAACTATTTCCAAACTGATCACTCACACTCAAAAGGGCCTGTACTGTCTAACTTAACCAACAAGATGTACAACAAAAACAAGTCAATCAATTTCAAGTAAGGGCGTGGAACCAAAAATTGGTCAATTCAATTAACAACAACAAGAAGGAAAAAAATAAAACTTTAGAAATTACATAAATAAATTACAAAACCCCTTACTTGATTACAGTAGATTCTTGACTGTGTTTGAACATCCATATCAGATTTTATAAGTATGCTTGAGAAAGACTTCTTATGTCATGTTTTTGGTTGTAGCTACTATGTTTGGGATCAATCCTTTATTGTACAATGTTGGAGCTGTGCGTCACTTGACATAAACAACTTCAGACTATCTTCTTTAGTTACCAAGACCAATATTAGAAAAAGTTCTGGTTGATTTCCTTCTACCCTCGGCTGTTCCAACTTCTACTCGACTGTACAAATTAGAATCCCTGCAAATTTGGATTAACTGAAAACTGTGCAACTTCAGACTATTTTTTTGAGTAACCAAGAACTGTTTTAGAACTAGGTCTTAGTTTCCTCCATCAAATATTCATATGCCTCCTTTGTCACAATTCTGCCTTTGGATTCCTTAAAAATATTTAGTATTCTCTGCTGCAATTACCCAAATTTTAGAGAAGAAGGTAGGTCGTTGGTTTCTATTTTTGTGTGTTAAAATGGTTTTGTGTGTGTGTGTGTGTGTGCTTGTCATTGAGTTATTTTCTTAGTTGGACGACCTAGAGTAGTTTATTTTGAATTTGCAATTAAAAATATTATTTTTAAATCTTCTGGGCCGACATACAATAGATTTAATTAAAAATTTAATAAAAAATTTAATTTAAAATATTTAGCAAGCCGACTTATAGAATGGTTGACACAAGGTTTTTTATTATTATTTAAGAATGTTTTAACACCTCATCATTATTAATATTTTAATTAAGAAGGTTTGTCAACTTTTGGAGGATCTTTACTTGGAGTATCATTTTAATTATGTTTTTAGCTTAATGACCTTAAGCATCAATATTTTACTTGTTAAATGTCTTTCCTTTTGTCATAAGTATTAAGATAATCCATTTTAATTTATATTAAGGTCAAAAAGTTACGGGTTAAAGGGTCACCGTAAGGGCTTCAAGGGCTAATGTAAAGGTACAATGGGCATCATTATGAAACTCTAGGGAATTATTAGTGTTTTAAGGGAAAGGAAAGTGGACTTATGGACCATAGACAAGATTTTTATTGTTTGTTGTTAGGTCAACAAAGTTACCATATGCTTCATAACCATGACCATCAAGGTGTGGGTTTAGGGACTTTTCCTAGGTTACCATGACCTCATTACAAACACAAGTGAACATAAAATATGTAATTTTGACTCTACACTTCTTCAACCCACCAATGACATTTTTCTAGGGTATTAGGGCATAGATTGTGGTACTGGGGAACCATAGAAATATATTATGGGTACTGAAACACTATAAAGGGTGTACATGGATTTTGTCATTGTCCCACGGACTCTAAGGGCTTCAGAATTAGGCTTGGACAAGGTCAAAATGTCTCCTTAGACACTAAAAACTACTTGTTGGCATCAATGACTATACACTATTAAAATCAATGGAGACTTAATCAACAACACCAACCATTTTCCAATCAAGGAGTAGTTTCCCAACAACAAAAACCATGCCCTAAAAATGACAATTCCTACCAAAATATATACATGAACAAAGCTGGAATTAATATCTAAAATAGAGATAAATTCTATGATGGGCCTAATCCTCCTCAAGGAGAGGACATACCTACTCGTTCAGGAGGCACTTTGAAAATTTTGTGCCCAAGCATGGAACAAATCCCAAAGATTCCAAAGGGGCCACTTAGGTGTACCCCCCATAACCCCCACATGAAAGAATCCCACAATTACAATATTATGGATGGCTTGGATCAATATCATCAAGTTTTTCGTGTTCACTTTAGAAGTTCTATATTCATTCCCAACCTAATGGAAGGAATTAATCAATGCATTGGGTTCCATTGACCTTTCCGACTCATGCCTCATGTCTTTAGACCTAGACAAAGATGAACCACAACTACCCTTGTTAATCACAAGTCCTAGTCACAAAAAAATACATTATGATACATTGGTGCATCATCAATGAAGGTGCATCCACATGTGTCATGTCCTCTAATTTCTAGAAATGATTGGGGTCACCTAACTTAGTCCCTTCTTCCATCACCCTTAGTGCATATGATGGGAGACCATCACATCCAAAAGGATGAACCAAATTGTTCCCATCGAGGTAGGGGGGAAATGGTAATGATTGATATTGAAGTCATTGATGCACAACTCAAATAAAATATCATTTTGGTTTGTTGTTACATGTATGATATGAAGGCCATTATGTCTTTGGTATTCCACATTATGATGCTTTTGTTGGTTGTGGAGCCTGATCTTCCTGAGTCATAGNGGGGGGGGGAGGGACGACTATTTTGAGAGCTCCCCCTTCTTGGGGATTCAAGGGTAGCACCCCAATAATCAAATTTTAGGAAAAAAATGCATCGTAAAATGTTGTAATTTCAAAGTTGTGACTTGGTTAATAAGGGGTGACTTATAGGCCCATGGTATTGGGTGAACCATGGTATTTTTCCATCGTAATTACACTATAAAAGAAAGGCATTGTAATACAAATGTGTAGTGTATTGTATCATTGTAAAAATGATCTATGTGATTGTGTGAGAGAGACTACGAGAGAGTGAATATGAAGTGATGTGGGTTTTTAGTAGGTTGTATCCATTCATTTTTGTTGGATGGTATAATAAGAATAGGACTGGAAATTTCTGTGTGGACATAGCCCATATTGGGTGAACTACGTTATATTAGTGTCTCTCTTTTAATGTGTTTATGTTTTAATTTTTCCATCTTATTTGTTGTTATTGCTCGGTGACCATGTTTTCCTAACAATTGGTATTAGAGAAAAAAGTCTATTTGGCTAGTAAACTCGTAGGAAAGAATCTTTCCTTGTTCGAGTAGGAGCAATGGAAGAAGAAGGAAAGTTTAGGGTTGTGAAATTTAATGACCAAAACTACTAGTTATAGAAGATGCAAATAGAGGACTATCTATAACAAAAGGATATGTTCCTATTGTTGGGAAAAAAAACCAAAACAACTAGTGACTATGAAGGAAAAAGAATGGGATTTTCTTGACATAAAGGCACCGAGAAAAGTATGGCTGTTCCTAGCTTCATCGGTGGCTTTTAATATTTCAAAAGAAAATACAACAGAGCGTGTGATGAGCACATTGGCTAAGCTTTATGAAAAAAACTCAGCTTCCAACAAGGTAATTCTAATGAAGCATGTGTTTAATATGAATATTTCATAAGGTGGATCCGTTGCTAGCCATTTAAATGAATTTAATATGGTTACTAATCACCTAAGTTATGTAGGAGTGAAATTTTATGATGAGGTTAGGGATCTTCTAATCTTGTGCTCATTGCCAAAATGATGGAATGGTTTGGTCATGGATGTAGGTAAACATGTCTCTAGTTCAAACACTCTTAAATTTGATGATGTTGTTGGCGTTAATATTAGTGAATAAATGTGAAGAAAAAGCACAGGTGAGACACCAGGTAATGCGTTGACCATGGAGATAAGGGAAGACAAAGGGAGATAGAAAGGAGCCTAGGTAATCACAATAATTCTAGAAAGGGAAGATACAAGTCTATACTGGGAAAGATATATTGCTGGAACTGTGGCAAGAGAGGACATCTGAAGAAAGACTATAGAGCTCCAAAGAAGAAAGGAGATGAGCAACATGAGACTACTCAAGAATCTAATGTAGTAGGTGATGTGTTACAATACATTTTGATTCTTGCATTAGATAATACTACTAATTACTGGGTAGTAGAATCATGGGATTATTGTCATTATACACCCCATAAGAAATTCTTTCATGATTATGTTCCAGGTGATTTTGGACATGTTTTATTGGGGCATGATCAACCATGTAAAATTGTTGGAATGGGTAAGGTACAGATTAAGTTAAATAATGTAAATGAATGGTTGCTAAAATATTTAAGGTATATTCCTTCTATGAAAATAAATATGATCTTAATAGAGCAGTTGGGAGATAGCAGATGTTTGTCTATGTTTGGAAAAACGGGGTGGAAGATAACTAAAGGAGCATTGGTAATAGAAAAAGGAGATAGGATAGGTACATTGTATTTATATCCTCATAATACTAATTATTCAACTCTATAGATTCCATGTAAGCAGGTACAAATTGTGGTATCATAGGCTTGGACACACGAGTGAGAAAGGGATGCAAATTCTTCACTCAAGAAAATTGCTTCTAGATCTGAATCAGGTAAGTTTGGAATTTTGTGAAAACTATGTTTATGGAAAATAAAAGAGAGTTAGATTTCTCTGTGTTGGGAAACATTAAAAGAGAGAAAATTTATATCTTGTACATACATATGTATGGGGACTATCTGGGGTACAATATCTTGGTGTCTCTCGTTATTATGTTACTTTTATTGATGATGAAACTAGAAAAACTGGGTTGATTGATTTAGACAAAAATATGATTTGTTTTCTACTTTTAAGAAGTGGAAATATTTGGTTGAGAATGAGACAGGGAAAAGGTTGAAATGTCATAGATTTGATAATGGAGTTGAATATTGCAGCAAGGAGTTTGATAGTTATTGTTCATACCACGAGATTTGTAGAGATAAGATAGTCTTAAGAACACCACAAGAAAATGATGTCTTAGAAAGGATGAATAGGATGATCATGGAGCATGAAAGGTGTATAAGATTGCATGCATGGTTGTCCTTACACTTTTGGGCTAATGTTGTAGATACTACTTTGGGTCTTTAAGTGCTTTGGATGGTGGGATTCCAGAGGAAGCATGGAAACGTAAAAAGGTAAACTACTCATTTTTGAGAACTTTTGGTTGTGAAGCATTTATCCAAATTGATAAAGAAAATAAAAAAAATCTTGAGGATAAATCCAATAAATGGACCTTTAATGGATATGGGGTTGATGATTTTGGTTATTTATTATGGGATTTATGAAAATAAAAAAAATCATTAGGAGTAGAGTGTTGCAACTGGAAATATCACATTGATTATTAGCCTCCATGAGAATTTCACTTTGCCTTTCAACCTCCCAAAATGCCTGGATTGAGTCACCTTGGTAACCTTTTTCCTAGACCTAGAAGGGACAGTGCCTTTATGTTTTTTGTAGAGAGCATTTGTGACGCCTATCACAGTTGACCAACAAGTGCCATTTTATCCTTTCTTTGGAAAAAACCCTAGATCGACGCTTCTGACAGTTTTGCTAAGAGCACCGGTGGTCAGTAAATGAGAAAAAAAGACATTTCTAGAAGCTTCCATGTGGAAACCTTCATGGGGTTAGTTCCTATATGCTTGGGAAAGGTGGAATTCAACTTCCTCACCTATAGGGATCTCATCCTATCCTTTTTCCAAGTCATCTATTGAGTTCTAGGCCTATAAATGAAGCCTTCATGATGAGAGTGAGGGAGGCCAAAAAAAGCATCCTTATGCTATTAGTCAGTGAAGTCTGAAGCAGAGGCAAAGTAGAGTTAGCTTATGGTAGGAGAGGTATTCATAGTCATAGGGTATTGTAGACTGTTGTAATCTCATAGATCACATAAGGTTACCAATAATACATACTAAAACATACATACATAACAGAGACAAGAGATAAGAACAAGTAGGTGAATTAACATATTATATTACAGGAATGGGTCCATACAACACAGAGAACTGAACTGAGTTCTCATCTAGCTCAACAACCTAATATATATGATTACAAAATAGTTACAAAATAACTACTCGTCAGTTCGGTGAACCGACGCGACCTTAGGTGGCCAACCTAATCTCTAGTTTAGTCGGCCGATCGACTTAGTTAGCTGATCGACTTAGTCGACTGATCGACTAAGTCGGCTATCATTCAAGTCAACTTATCGACTTGCTCCTTCAACATCTTCCCCATGAACAGAATGTTTCTTCATCCTGAATAAATAGGGAGGTATAAAAAAGCTTCATGTCTATCCTAGTATTCATTATGATGTGCTTGGTCTTCATGGGCTGTGAAGTCTGATGGTCGGTCTTTTCTGTACACAAAATTTGACAATTGCCGGGGCTATCACTGCTAGGTGATGTTGGAAATCTATCCAAATTTGCAATATTTTATGGATTCCGATGGTGAGTGTATTCAGGCTTGATAAGATCAACATCTTCTCTGAAATGGAAATTTCAGCTATTCTCTCCATGTCAGGACCCATAAACTGGTCCTTCTTCTCGGCAGTCTCGACAAGTCATTTCATCTACGGGTAGATGATGTTGACTTTTTCCAAGTTGGGGATAGCTTGGTGCACCCACTGATGTGATTCCCTCTCAAGTTTTTGCAGCTTGGTTGTCTCAAGCACTATTTGTTCTTCTATTGTGGTTCGGAGTGTTTCATCAGTGGTTTTCCTATTTTCAAGTGCTTGGATCCCTTATCGGGTCTCCCGAGTTTGCTGATAGACTTGCCCGTAGTAGGTAGGCTAGTCTCGCAGTATTTCTTCAGTGATGATGGACTCCTCCATGTGATCTTGTAGCACTTTATAGGCTTCAGAAAAGGCTATGTGCTACGCCTAGGAGGCGAGCGGTTTCTTCTTTTTGCTCCTCCTTTGTTTTTTAAATCTGTGCTTGGAGTGCCGACACCATGATTTCAAATAGCTGATATGCTCTTTCGAGTAGTTTGTCGGTGTCGACCTCTACGGGGCCTGGCATTACTAATTGTGCAATGTTTCTACATTTGTTGAGGAACTCAACCTATTCTTTGACCTTGTTGTTGAGTTCCTTACGTCTCTGCTCACTCCTTGTCTTTTCTTCGACTGCTAAGGTTTTCAAGAGTTGTCCTAGCTCTGCATTGGTCAGTGAGGTTGCATCTTTCAATTTGATATGGACCTTTGATGGCTGTCCATGATGCTCCTTCTTCTGTTACTCCTTCCTCCTCTTATGCTTTTCCTTCTCTGTTTGTGTCAGCAGCTGTATACCTGCAAAAGTCCAGTCGGTATTTTTGGTTTGTGGGATAGTGGTTGATGGTTTCTCTGTTTGGGGAGGTGGGATGACTACTACCTCTGGTTGGTTAGATACAGGGGGTGCAAAAGTGGATGCAGTTGGTGCTCTCAAATTGCTCCTTATCATTCAAGTTGAATTATCAACTTGCTCCTCCAACATAGACATTCTTGTTGAGATCGAATCCATCGACATCAATACTTTTGGTTGTACTTCTTTCTCATCCATATATTAATACAAAGGCATTTCACTTTTCTATATTTGATTGTATTGATTGTAATTGGATATTATTGGATTCCTTGATCACCAATTTGAATAGTGAATTTATCATGATATTGTCATCTATTTTGTTTGTCTTGTGATCTATTTTGCAAGTACTGAACCATTGCAAGGGATTTTGGAAAGAAGACATGCGGATCCAAGGTTGAGGTATATTATCTTCCATGTTAGTTAATCTAATTATTCAAGGAAAGGATTTGTTCCTGTGTCTTTTTGTTTTGTAGATGTGATTTACATTGCTTAGGAACAAGAAGTGTCCACACTAATTGAGAATTCTTGATAACAAAATTGGTGACTCCACTGGGGATGCTTAATCTGGTCAGATCTGGGGAAGATCCAGTTAGATCTGGTGCATATCCAGTCACATCTACAAACTTCAGTAACCATTCCATCTATGAAGGTTATTCTCTCTCCTTTTAGTTATTTTAGTTAGCAAGGTAAGCTATCTATATTATGTTTATGATTTTTTTCCTCTTTTCTGAGTAGTTTTATCCTTTTCAGTCTAGCTTAGTTTTTCGCATTTCTCCTAGAGGATTTAACCTTTCATTCCACTGTTTGAGAAATGCCTTTACCTTTGGCTGACAGAGCATCAGTTCATCCCAGGGCACGTTTTCTCTTTTTTATCAGAGTGTCGACACTTCCTTCTCCTTCAACTGACAGAGCGTCGATGACGCCTATGTGCAGAAGGCTAGGAGTGCCGATTTACCCTAGGACGCCCTGGTGCAATGCCCTTCAATGCGCCAAGGTAGGCCTTCAAAATGCCTATTTAAGAAATTTTTTGTTCAAAACTTTAAATTGTCCTGGTCTGAAGTTTCTTAGTGTGGTTTGCTTACTTGCTTGTTGTCTGATTTACTGGTTTTTGTGAGTCTGGTTCTCTGTTTGAGCTCAGATCCAATTTTTTTTCTTCTTGATTGTCATAAACGAAAGTGGAAACGTAGTTCAGTTTTGGTTTTTTAGTGAAGTGTTTGACAAATATTCTTTTGAAAAGAAAGCCTATAGCCTCTTCCTAGAAGATTAGTTTCTTTTTTAGAAAAGACTACTTTGTGTGCCTCATATTTTCCAGAAAAATACAAAAAGAATCATATTACTTCCCTCTTGTTTATGCTTGTGAAATTTTTTTGTTTTTCATTTGCATGAGTGATTTAGAAGGATAAGTCTTTTTGACATTGGAGCAGAAGATAGTTTTGCATGCACGTTAGAGGATTAGTTTTCTTTCTTGCATTTTTAGAGACTTTTGAGTGCTTGCTTGAAAGAGTTTTTTGTGTTTGAAAAGAACTTTCTTTGCATTCTTTATTGGATCTTTTTATTATTATTAAAAAAAACTTTCTTTTAGAATATTGTTGAAAAGAAAAGAAAAAATGTTTCTTCCTTACCCTAGTTAGTCCTTATCGAAGTCAAAAGTGCATTTTACATTTATATTAGTCTGCATCATTGGAGATAACAAATCACAAACATTCACCTAATCATCTAGATAAAATTAACGGTAGATTTAGGTCTAAAATTTTATAGAAATTTGAGTGATAGGTTAGGGACGTGTTCGGGCATCGTAAAGCGTAGGGGCTGTCGTTACTTGTTCGCACTAAAACCCTAGACTCACGTGGTTCTTCCATGTACCATCAGTATATCGAACGATCTTTCATGTACCCTTGAGGTATATAGAAAGGTACTTCACATACTCAATTGTATATCAGAAGGAACCTTGTTAACGGTTGTGCATTAGACAACACTACTACCGATTTGAGCTCCCACGTACATTGACTATATCGAGAGACCCCACTAGGATACCTTGACCATTTGAGAAAAACCCTTTGGCCATCTTGTGTGGAGAAATACACCAAAAACAACATTCAGGGATATTACTACACATGTACCCCTGAGGTATATTGCGAGTTGCACCTACTTGACAATCCTGGTGAGAGACCGGCTATTCTGAATCCGTCCTATCACTTAAGTCTGCTTGTGACCTTTAGCTCTACATAGGTTTTTTTTGTGTTATTTTATCCTTTTTTTACTTAGATTAGAAAACTTCTGCCACCACCATGGCTGAGCAACTTGCCCCCTGACTCTCCTCCTACCGTGGAAGGACAAGAAGGGGTAACAATGGAAAAATCAGCTTCTGCTAATGTACCCGTAGGAACTACCTTAGCTAGTGAAACCATAGATGATTTTGCTGTTTATACAAATACTTTGGTTCAATTGCCTCTTGAAGCCGATGCTTCTATGCATTCGCCATTGGAATGCCGTGTCGATAGTCCTACTCCACCATATTATGGTCTGGATGCTCCTTTTTGGAGGACTTCGATGGGCCAAGCTATTTCTAAATTCGGGGTTATTAGAACTTCACCAGGGAACCCTCCTTTAGGAGAAGCGGAATAGAGAAGAATTAATGCATCTCTTGATTGAGCTCGTAACTTTTTAGAGAGAGTAGAAAGAATCATTCCTCCACCTGTGTCTCATTATGAAACTATGCCGACTTGTTTACCCCGTAATACAGACCCTTGGCCTATAGCTAAAATTAAACCTTCTTCTGAAGGTCATCCAACCTATGGTGAGACTTCTCGCAATCCATGGCCTGATGGATATCATTCACTAGCTCAAGTGTTAGGTCCTATTGAAGAAGTTCCATTTCAAGGTAATCCAAGCCCAAATGACAATCCTACAGTTTCACATCCTGGCCCTGTTACTAGTCCTTCCATACCAGTCATGGTTGGGGGGAAATCCACAAATCAAGTTATGTCAGCAAATTCTAACGTTGGGGGGAAACCCCCGACACGAGTTACATCATATGTTAGTGGAATTATAACCAGTTCAGGACAAGTTACAGCTGTAGCACAACATGCAGTAATTATCCCTCCTACCAATATGAATGTTCTGACTCCCCTTATACAGTTCAGGACAACCCTTAGGGGTGTAACATGTCAATAATATAGCTTATTGGGGATATACTTATCCAGGAACTCAGCCACCTATGGTTAATCCAGTTTATCAAAAACCATTGCCGACAACTATTTATCCTGGAATTCCCTACCCTGGGAATTATTTCATACTATGGGGACAACCCAATTGGTTCAATGTCCCGTCATATGGAGGAAATTTTGTAAATACTGTTGGAGGCTATGGTGGACCACCACTTAGAGGACCAGCGCGAGGACCTGGAGGACCTAGAGGACTTGGAGGTCTTGGAGGTCCTGGAGGACCCGGTTGACCATTTGGAGGAACACCACCTGGGGGCCTTCACCACCATCTGGAGGTGGAGGACCACCACCACCACCACCTAAAGGACCACCACCACCTTTCGAGGGACCCCCTCCCTCGGGTGGCCCATATCCTCATGGAAATTTTGGAAACCAACAACCTTTTCAACAAGCTTTGAGGGCATCATCCATACCCATCTATCAATCTACATATGGTCCTACTGGTCAACAAATTCCATACCAGTACTACCAGTATCCGCAACCAAATCAACAACTTCCATTTCTATCCACTTTAGATCTACCCGAATTGTCAAGATTGATAAATGACCCCATCCCTCATGACCCCTCTTAGCTTTCCATTCCTATAAAGCTGCCTTTAGATATACCCAAGTTTGATGGTAAACATGGTGAGGATCCAAAAAACCATGTGATGACATTTCACTTATGGTGTTCATCCAATTCTTTGATGGACGGCTCAATTCGTCTACGGCTTTTTCAAAGAACCCTCACTGGTATTGTCGCAAAGTGGTACATCGAGTTACCAAAACACTCTTTTTGGGATTTTAATGCCCTAGAAATGGCCTTTTTAACAAACTTTCAATTTCCAATCTGATATGAAACAGGCACAGACCTTCTGACCTCGCTTCAACAAACCACATCAAATCACATCTCCAATCATATCCATGAATGGAGATGAAGACAAAGGTTAATTAAGGCCCCTATTCTTGATCATTTTCTTGCTGATTGGTTAGAGAGGTTGCCATGGGAGGTGCTATTACTGAGGAGCAAGCTATTAGCCATGCTCAGTACCTAGACTTGGTCTATTCCCATTCAGGTACTCTGTATGATCTGATTCCCCATGCTCCTCAACCTACAACAGATCCATCAAGACCCACAGCTGAATCACCTATTGATGGCATACTTGGTTCGGTTCAAACGCAAACGATGGACAAATCTTCTAAGAAACAAAATCAAACCACCACTCTGTCAAATCAACCAGCACCATATACTAAAACTGCACCCTCTCCTGTTGCTTCCGCTGAAGTAAACGCGATTCAATCAACTGAATGTTCAGGTGGAAACAAAAAAGGAAAGAATAAATCTAAAAAAACTTGATAATCAACATGAAGGAAACAAAACACAGAATTCAGATGCTAATTCAAAAGGTAAGATAAAGGTAAAGTATCCTTGTTTAATCTGCGGAGGTGACCATTTTACAAAAGAATGTCCTCATCGTGAGGAAATCAGTAAATTTTTGAAAAATTCACCCACCATAGCAGTGCTAAAAGATCCTTTCCCTTCCCAATAATAGTTAATTAATCATAAGTCCTTGAACAAAACTTCTTCGTCCATTGATGAATTTCAAATGATGTCTAGTGAAATGGTTAATTTGAACACAAGATCACACAATTATGAACCTCCTCCAGAAAAGAAACTTGATGATGTTCCATTTGAAAAACCCTCAGCTTCCACACCTCCTCCTAATAATGGTATTCACATTGAAAAACCTATTCCAGAAGTAATTTTTCGTCCCCCAAAGGGTACTCTACGTAAGTCCATAATCAATCCTAACACTCGTGCTGCCCAATATTATAATATTGTTGAATATTTGGCTGAAGCACCCTGCGCTATGTTGGCTTTAGAGGTACTTCAAACCTGCCCAACTCAATGAAGAAACTTGCTTACTACCCTTGGAGCTATGGACCCTGAGAATAGTAATATCATCACTTTCAAACTAGACGATTACAAGACGAGGATCTCACATCAATTAGCTTTCCAGATTGCTACCAAAATTGCTGGAAAGACTATCTGTCATACTATTTTGGATGAGGGTGCCTCTACATATATCATGTCTTTATCTTATTGGAGAGCCATTGGTTCTCCAGAAATTAACCGTTCACCTAACACTCTCAAGGCTTTTGATGGTCACGGCTTTCAACCCTATGGATTACTACCTGCCATCTAGGTTGAATTGGGGGGCAAGTAAGTCTCCATTCATATTGAATTTGTTGATTCTCCTTTGGATTGCAACTTAATCCTAGGCCATAACTAGTTTTACACTATCCAAGTTGTAGCATCAACCATTTTTTTGGTGGTTCAATTCCCATTCCAAAGAAAGATTGTTACTGTTGATCATTTAGATTTAATTACGCCTAGTACCATTACAAATGATGCGAATAGTGTTCCACTCCTGAATACCCCATAGTATAAGGACATTGGAGTAGGCCTTATCAAATAATCTTCACTAATGGGAGTCTTTCCCTCATCTGATCCTCCTCCTGCTTCACAAACTGCATCTATTCACATGATTTCTACCTCTCCTATAGACAAAGACAAAGCAATTGATGATGAATAAACATCCTTTTCCACTTTCGAAGAAATTTGCAATGCAATCCAAGCTACCAGTGACCCCACCATCAATGACCATTTGTTGGTGGCCTCAGACCATTATCACATGCCATACTGGCTCGAAAACCCCTCCCCATCTCTGGATTATCTTTCCCACACACTTCCTATAGACTAATCTATTATGGAAGTTATGTCATTAGAAGAGATGCCTTGGGAAGATTATCCCCACCGATCTTCTTTCCTTCCCCCTTTCCTAATGGAAGAAGACCACTTTACCTCCACGGTTTCATCTGATATAGTCACCGAACCTTAGTCTTTGATCCTCCCTCGTAGTGTCGATTCTGAAGGAAATTTCTGTAACATTACAAAAACTATGCCTATAGACATATCATTGAAACCAGGTATTTTCGAGAACATTTTCATAGGTCAGAACTCTTCACCTGAAGAGGTACAATTATACATAGCCCTATTCAAGGAGTTTAGGGATGTATTCACATGGACATATGAATAAATTCCAGGGATTGATCCCTCTATCATTGTTCATGAGATAAAAACTTACCTCGATGCCAAGACCATCCGTTAGAATCTACTATAGGTCCATCCACGAAAAGCAACCACTATTAAAGAAGAAGTTGAAAAACTTCTGAAGGCTGGTTTCATCTACCCTGTACCATTAACTGAATGGGTGTCCAACATAGTCCCTGTGAACAAAAAACAAGGCACTATTAGGGTTTGTATCGATTTTAGTGATTTGAATCGAGCTTGTCCAAAAGACAACTTTTCCACTCCCTATATCAATCAGATAATCAAAAACTATGTTGGAAGCGTTATTTTTTCCTTTATGGATGGCTTCTCTGGCTATAATTAGATTGAGATTCTCCCATCAAACCAACACAAGATGACATTTATTTTCCCTTGGGGGAATTTTTGTTATCGCAAACGGTCTTTCGGTTTAAAGAACACTGGCACGACATTCCAACGTGCCATGTCCTATGATTTTCATGGAATTAAACATGTTGTGGAACCTTATCTTGATGACCTTCTTGCTCATTCCAAGCAACAGGATATTCATGTCAATCATATGAGAGATGTGTTTCTTTGATGTCATCATTTTAATATTCGTCTAAATCCCCATAAATTTGTTTTTTTCTGTAGAAGATGGATGACTTCATGGATTTATTTTTTCTAAAGATGGCATTCGTATAGATCCCTTGAAAATTGAAGGTATCGTAGCCCTACCTGATCCCACGAACATAACTGAACTCCAAAGTTTGCAAGGGAAGGAAAAATTTCTACGTCGTTTCGTCTGCAATTATACAGAAAGGACACATGGTTTCATGCGGTTGCTCAAGAAAGATACCCCTTTCGTCTGGGATGATTTCATGCAATGCGCATTTGATAATATTAAAAATGCACTTACCCATGCACTAGTGTTTCAACCACCTAATTATGCTAAGGATTATTCCTTGTATGTGGCTGCATCCTTGTCTGCCATAGGCACGGTCCTTGTTCAAACATATGAACATGAACAAGAACATGTGATTTATTACGCAAGTAAAAGTCTTCTAGACTCTGAAACTCGATAATCACATGTGGAGAAACTCGCTCTGGCTATGGTCATCATGGTCCAGAATTTTTGTGATTATATATTGCTCCACACTACCACTATTTATGTGGATTCCAAACCCATGTACTACATTCTTAAACGACAAGTGCTTGGGGGCAAATACTCATGTTGGATTGTGATTCTCCAAGAATTTGAGTTATAATTCACCAAAAGAACTTCGAATAAGTCTCTTGTTTTCACATAGCTTATATGTGACCTTCCCCGTACTACAGAGAATATAGAGCCCTTTGATTCATTGCCCGATGAGTCATTATTTCTCATTAGCATGACTGATACATGGTATGGAGATATCATTTTGTATCTCCATACCTTATGATACCAGCCTACTGCTTCTTGAGATGAACGTCGTCGCGTTCTCCACAGGCCAAAAGTTATCTTATCTTGAATGATACCCTATACCGCCATGGTGTTGACTCCATATTACGACGTTGCCTTACCCATGAGGAGGATGAGATCATTTTAAATGATTTCCATGCTGGAGCTTGTGGAGGTCATCTATTTGGGTTGGCTACTGCCCAAAAAATATTTCATGCAGGGTATTTTTGGCCTTCTATTTTCAAATATTGCATTGAAATGGTCAAGAAATGCCTACCATGTCAAATGTTCACTTCCAAGAAACGTACACATCCATCTCCGCTCCATCCCGTTGTAGCAGTTGACCCCTTTGCAAAATGGGGCATAGACTTCGTGCATTGTAGACCTCGGTTGGGGGGCATGGCTACATTATTGTGGCTGTGGGCTATTTTACAAAATGGGCTGAGGCAATGCCCATATATTCTGAATATGGTAAAATTGCTGCACTATTATTATTCAACCATATCATTGCGAGATTTGGGATTCCTAGGGCCATCGTGACCGATCATGGATCACATTTTCAAAACAAAATGATGGCAGAGCTAAGTGTAAAATTAGGGTTTTGTCACGATAAATATACACCATACTATCCTCAGGCCAATGGCCAAGTTGAGGCTATAAACAAAGTATTAAAAACAATGCTTCAGCGGATGGTAGGGAAAGCCAAGTCAAACTGGCATTTATAGCTTTTCTCTTCACTCTGGGCCTGCAGGACTACTATTAAAACTTCCACCATTTTTACACCTTTCCAATTAGTATATGAGATGGAATATACTCTCCCGATAGAGTGTGAGATCCTTTCTTTAAATATTACTGTGGAACTATTACCCAACACCACTATAGATGAAGAAAGATTCCTGTATCTAGACAAACTTGATGAAACTCGACACGATGCTGCCTTAGCTAATGAGGTACATAAATGAAGAATGAAAGTTCAATATGACAGGACTTTCCAACCTCATTCCTTCAATGAAGGAGATCTGGTCTTGACCTATGAACAGAAGCATGACAAGCTGGCGGCAGGAAAATTCGAGTCTATGTGGCATGGGCCCTATATTTTCAGTCATGTTTTAGAGAAGGGGGCATATGAATTGGTTGATTATGATGGGATACCTTTGGGAGAGCCTCGAAATGGGCTCTACCTCAAAAGATACTATGCCTAGGTCATCTAGCATAGGGTCTTTGTAAATATTGTTTATAGTTTGTTGTGTGTCTTAGCTTTGAGAAGTGTGTGTTTTATGTGATTCAAAATGTGTTTTTGATAAAAACCTACTTATCCATGTCTTTTTCTGATGGACAGATGACTTCCTTCATTGGTTTTGTTGATGGTGCTCATCGATATACACTTAACCTTGCATCAGCAGCTTGGGTACTGTACTCTCCTACAAGTGAGATGGTGAATTCAGGGGGTATTCTTTTAGGTTCCTCCACCAAGAATCTGGTGGAATATCAAGTCGTGATTGGATTGTTGATGAAAGCCCTAGCTAATGATGTAAGGGAAATTAGGGTTTACCTAGACTCTAAACTAGTTGTCCAACAGCTTAATCGAGTCTACACCATTTGAAATCCCATGCTTCTTCATACTTTATGAAGACTTAGGTTGTTAGAGAGGTATTTTGAGTTATTTACATATCAACACATTCCGAGACATTTAAATGCTGTGGAGGATTCCCTAGATAACTATGTCTTAGATTGGCATATTGCTCATATTTAAAATTCCATTTGAAACATAAGCAAAACATGTAAATTCATAAGTAGATGATCCTTTCACACATCACATTTTCTGCACACACAACTGTAAATATAAAAGTTTTTTATATATAAAAACTGTAGCACCGAGATACAAAATTTGGGCTGAAGCATCTCTAGCTTTCAGTGCCCTCAAAAGTTCTGGACCACAAAAAGTTCAGAATATGGCATATACATAGGAAAAAATCTAAAGCTTCAAATATTTCAATAATACATATACAAAAGTGAAAATCAAGGTAGACTAATCCTCATGCTGCTCATGGTAGCATGCAATGGCTTGGGCCACTCTGCGGAGTAGCCTAGAAAATTATCTTGAGACACCTGTAGTATGGCGCTGATAACGCCTAGGTACATCGTTAGTAGTCATGTTAGGGATACCCAAAGTCAAGTTCTGTATATTATCCTTGAGATCTTTGAGCTCTTCCTAAGCTTCAGAATGGTATAGCATCATATCCTTGGTACCTACTCACCTAGAAATAGGTGACATCCCAGCTGGATGGACAGATCCAATGTCTACATGAAAACATTGTCACTTATCTCAGTACTACAAAAAGTAAAAAATTAAATAAAACAAAAATTAAAAACACATTGGATAATGTCTTTTTCTTACCTCGGTCATCCCATACTTCTCCATCAGGTAGAACCAGCTCCAGGTCATGATGAAAGTCTGCCCCTTCATAGGAATAATCCTCTAACATAAGTAACTGGTTTCTCAACCAGCGAAAGAATCCTGATCTGTAGCTAATCTTGGGCCCTCCACTTCCAAGGTGAGGCATGGCCATAACCCATGCAACCATACTTGGATCCTCAGGCTCAAGCCTAGTAATGGTCACCTGTGGCCTCATGTGAGGCGCTTGCTGTAAGATAAAGGACACTATCACTACTCCATATCCAAATTTCTTCAACGTTCCTATTTTGCACTTGTTTAATTGGCCCTTCAGACACACTAGAATTCCTTCACACCGATTGAAGACAATAGGCTCCATGCATTGCAAAGAATATAGCATATGTGATCTGCTGGTAAGGTGGGAAGCCCTAGTACCTGCCACTTTGTTGATAGTATACACTATTGTCCTCAAGGGAATATCTACTAGAGACTTAATCTGTAGTTTCCCATATTGAGACTGTGTGCCTAGTTAGCATTGATGATCAATAATATCATCCAAGGAGCCTTCCCCTCCTCGTGCTCCACATAGCACTACTGGACTTCCCCTCATAGACAAACCGGTCATAAAATAAATATCCTCAACCTCTATGGGTAGGATATGGAATCCTACCACAAAATTCTCTTGGTCGGGATCCCACATGTATATGATGTACTCTAGCAATCAGACATGTGCTTTCATACCAAGTATCCAAAAATAGTTTAGAAGCCCACAGTTCCGTAGAGCCTCAATGTTGGATGGATCATTAGCAGCTTGGTTGTCTAGGACTTCATGTTCCCTTTCCTTCCAAATCACCATGATGCACCTGTTGCATGCAAATCTTGTAATTAGAAAACATATCATGGCTAAAAAAAAGAAAAGCAAATGAAATGACAAATTGCAAAGCAAGAAGAAAACATGGAAAAGGTATTTTTTTGGTAAATTAGAATTTTTGGTTTTCCTTTCTCCCTACAGCAGCGCTACTACCTTTGGCCCACAGAGCACCGTGGTGCTGCTTCCTATGTCTTGTAGAGCGTTGACCACCTGTCAGCTGTGGACAGAGCACCTACAGTGCATCTGTCCCATCTAACTGTGACATCGTCACACCTCCCTAAACTTTTCCATAAACATTTGAAGCAACATGGGTCCCCATGCCACTCAATGAATGCTCCACCAGAAGTTGCTTCTCAGTTGTAATCCTATGAGGGGATGACACCCCCTGCACCCTCAACACAGCTGTCTCTACTTCCTAGGACTATAGACTTGTAAGGTGGCTCACCAAAACATTCTCCAAGCTCAAGGAACCCTAGAAACCACTGTAGTACTGGTCAATAAGACCCTCAATCGTGTTCCCCCCTCCCATAGTTGGTTTGGTCATCTCTTGTTGCTAGGATATTTATACACTTAAGAGTTAATTAAGGTCAACTTGTTTAATATATCTGTTAGTAAAAGCTTGTTTATTTAGTATGCATTAGTATGCATTTGTAAATGTCTAATTCGACGGTCACAATATGTTATAGACATAGAGTGATCCGATGGTTCATCTTCTCTTAGATAATACCTACCCTTGATTCATGGCATAACACCCAATTGGTCCATGATATCTATTTAAATATCATGGAGGGTCATTGTCTAGTTGATTGATTATGAGAATCTTATTTGTAACTTTCTTTCTTTTGCATAATAAACTGCCTCAAGTAGCTATTTGGCTGGGGCTGTGGAGTGTTTCCCTCTCAAGGGTTTAAACCATGTCAAAACTTTGGTGTGTCGATTTGTGATCTGTTTGTGTGAGTGGATTCTCTAGGTTTTTGGTATTTTGGGAGCACCCTGTGTACCCGAACATGGTATTAGAGCGTTTATGAAGAGCCTCTTTCGGTTATGATCTAGATCTTGAACTGGTGTTGCTGAAACTTGAAAGGGTTTCTGGTTTTTTATTTTCTATGCATTTATAGGATGTGGGAGGTGTTCCATTGCATTTGGAGCACCGTTTCCATTGGAAAATACTTTTCATTTGATTGAA
>LPNX010676845.1:240941-290840 GCA_001517045.1 Pseudotsuga menziesii | reverse complement strand
GCTCTATTATTATATTTTTTTGAGTTTCAGATTATTTCCTTCCGTTTCTACGTATGCTCTTTGCCGTGCACCTTGCGCGATCACGATGAATCCTAAACATAAAGAGAAATGGTTTTTCTCGGCTATGTATGCTCTTTGTCATGCACCTTGTGTGATTGCGGTGAATAAAAAACAGAGAGAACACATAGAATTTCCTGAAAATCTAACGAGATCTAACCCCAAAAGCATGTATTTTTTTTTTTTGTTTCGGTTTGTGGTGTGATTTGCAGGAAAAGAAGCAAGCACAGAAAGTTGCTTTCTTCCTTCCCTTATTTTACGTACCTTTTAATATTAGCTCAATTGGTTCAAAGTTGCTTTATTCCTTAATAGGTCTTGAGTTCAAGTCTTATTAATTTACTTTAAAAAAAAGAAAATGCGATTTCTAATTTTAAGTTACTTTATTGTAAAAGTGCATCTCACTTAAATTAAAAAAAAAAGTGAGTCACTTAAGTCTTTTAATTTTTTGTTGCATTCTTTAAAGTAACACCATTATAAAAGTGAAACTCACTTATTTTACAAAAGTGATTCACTTAAAGAAACTTTCTTGTAAAGTGATTTTCAAAGGTTCATCTTTGGAAGAGGGGGGGTTCTTTTTTTAGTTGGTCAATTTTCTATCTACCACACCCCTATTGGGGACATCTTCAACATTTTCTTTGATCAAACATAACTTCATCATACGTAGTCAGTTTTCAATGATTTTTTTTAAACAACCTATTTTTTTGAGCTCTTCGCATCCAGACTATTGGTTTCTATTTTTACAGCCATTAATTTACAATATGGGTGCCCCTTGTGATATTCTACTTACTAGTTCCAACTATTTCTCATGGAAATATCGTATGGAGGATGTTCTACGAAGTAGGGAACTTTTTGGAATTACCTCAGGGAAATAAACAAAACCCACTGATGATGATAAAAAAATAAAATGGGAAAATAGATGTGATGAATCTCGTGGATTGATTGGGATGTCAGTCTCTACTGATTTGCGATTCCATATATCTGGAATTAATGAACCTGATAAAGCTTAGGAATAGTTGGAAGCTGTGTTTAGTAAACACAATGAAATTCGAGGTCATCAACTCGAAAATAAATTGATTTCTTTAAATCCGAGTGATTTTTCATGCATTCAAGATTATTTATCTAAGTAAAAAACTCTTAGACTCGTATGTGAAGAATGCAAGATTAAGAGGGAAGACAAACAATGTATTTATCGTATTCTTTCCAAAATTTGACCTGCATATTCTGTTGTTGTATCTACATTTCAATCCATGAAATAATCCTTGAATCCAGCTAGCTATAAAGTGCCTAGTCTTGAATCCTTTTGTGATTCCTTGATTAGAGAGAAAGATAAGCTTTTCCATCTTGGAATAATTAGCAATGCAGATACATCTGGGAAATACTTATTGTCCCAATAGAAAGAAAAATTTAAGCCTCCCAAGAAACAAAATTTTCACAATAATAATCCAAGCAAGGGTCCCAAACCCTCTCAGTCATCTCTTTCTTTAAAAAATGACAAAGGATCCAAGTCAAAAGGAAATAAGACTGAGTGTCATTGCAACTATTGCAGGAAAGATAATCATGATGAATATAAGTGTTTCAAGAAGATGGCAGCCTTGGAAGATGCAATGAAGAAGCACCACATCAGCCTAGATTCATCTTCAAAATATACCTCTCATGGACATGCACTTTGTGCTTCTGGTTATTCTTATACTGCATCTTGTTCTTCTACTTCAAATGAATGGATCATTGATTTTGGAGCATCTTATCATATGGCTAAGAATCAAGCCATATTTTCTAATATGCATGAATGCAACACCAAACAAATATTTGTTGGTGATGATAGATATTTAAGTGTTGTAGGATCTGGAACAGTTCCAGTAGATAATGGTCATTTTAGTGATGAACTTTGTGTTCCAAGAATTTTCTGCAATTTTTTGTTAGTCTATCAAATCACTCATTTTGGTGAAGGTAAAAATGTAACGTTTACACCTCAGCAAGCTGTAATCAAGGATTTTAAATATCCTCAACATGTCCTAGAACCCAAAGTTGTTAATGATATTACAAGGTTGTACAAATTTAACAACTTTGGGTCATCACCTTTTCCTTCAGTCTTTGTTGCTCATAGTGATAACTTGAGAAAACTTTGGCATGAGAGATTTGGTCACTTAAATTATGGTTCATTGAAATAACTATGTAAATACAATATGGTGACATGTCTTCTGATGGTATCTTGCAGGGATGGTGTTTTCTCCGGTTGTGTACTCGAAAAACATCATCGAGACAATTTTGACAAATGTGCCTCTTGTCACACCTCGGTTCCCTTGGAGCTTGTACATAGTGACTTCTGTGGTCATCTTCCATCTACTTCCTTTTCTGGTTTCAAATATTTCTCAACTTTCATTGATGATTACTCCAGATGCACTTTTGTTTATTTCCTAAAACTTAAGAGTGAAGTATTTAACATGTTCTTGGCCTACATGGCCCTTGTTGAAAAATAATATGGTCATTAAATTATTAAGTTAATACCTGACAATGGAGGATAATATGTTAATAAAAAGTTCACTAATTTCTTCACTAAACAAGGAATCCAATAACAACACATTGTTCCATATACACCACAACAAAATGGTGTAGCTGAATGGAAGAACCACACTTTAAAAGAAATGGCTAATTGTATGATCCAATCTAAGGGACTAAGTCTTCAATTTTGGGCTAAAGCCATAAATTGTGCAAATTGCATAGTTAATCGCACCCCCACTAAAGATTTACAAGGTATCACATAGGAATAAGCATGGAGTAAAATTAAACCATATGTAAGTCACTTCCGTGTGTTTGGTAGTGAAGCATGGGCTCACATTCTAGATGAAAAACAGAAAACATTGCAGCCTAAAAGAGAAAGGTGCATATTTGTTGGATATTCTGAAGATGTAAAAGGTTATAGAATTATTCAACCACATTCTCATGATATAATCATTAGAAGAGATGTTAAATTTGATGAAAATATCTTGGCATATGAGCCTAATTGGGTGGTTGTGCCATCTTTATCTTGCGAGGCTGATTTAGAGATTGTGCTTTCTTCTACTTCCAACTTCCTTGACATATTTCCAACTCCAGTTTCTGATGATGACAGTGGGGATGAAAATCCACTTCCTTTTGCTCATGTTCCTCCAGTTGCACTAGCACAATTTCTTCCTCGATGGGTGTGTTCAACATGCGAATCAAATGGTGATCTTACCGGTGATCCTAGAGATCAACGTCGAACATGTTCTCAATTTCAATGAGCCTCTTCTCTTTTGGCTCAAGTTTCAAAAAATCATGATCCAAAAACTTTTGTAGAAGCTTCAGGAAATCCATATTGGGATGTAGCTATGGATGAAGAATATCATTCCTTAATGGTGAACGATACTTGGGATTTTGTACCTATTCCAAAAGGAAGAAAACTTGTCAGATGTAAATGGGTCTATAGAACTAAGTATGCATCAATTGGAAGTGTTGAAATACTTAAGGAAAGGTTAGTTTCCAAAGGCTTTTCCCAAGTTGAATGGATTGAATACAATGAAACCTTTGCTCCTGTCGCAAAAATGAAATCCATCCACCTTATGTTTTCCCTTCTAGCCTTACATAATTGGGAAGTCCATCAAATGGATGTCAAGTCTGCATTCTTACATGGTTATTTACAGGAGGAAATTTACATGGCCTTAAGTTTTCATTCTTAGCTTCGTCTGTCACCTTAAGAAATCCTTATATGGCCTTAACCAAGATCCTCAAGCTTGGTATGCCAAAATGGATAGCTTTCTACTTGAAATTGGTTTTTCTAGATGCCATTTTGACCCCAATGTCTATAACAAGAAAGTAGGAAACCATATCATCATACTTGTTCTTTATGTTGATGATCTTATCCTTACTGGTAGTGATCTGAAGCTCTTAACCCATGTGAAATCCAATCTTAAGCAAACTTTTGAAATGTCAGACATAGGACATTTTCATTATTTTCTTGGTCTCCAAGTCTTGCTGTAATACCCTGGTTTTGACCCTGTTTACATTAAAGGGTACATGATGTATATTTTGTAATTAATCATGGTGAGGAGCTAAAGGAAAAAGCCCCACCATCGATTCACCTGTGTTATGTTTCGGCAATAGGGATCATTGCCGATGGTATATCGTCTATCTGACACATTATAGCTTTAGCATCATGTAAATATGCACATCAATTTAATTAAACCTACAGCCAGCTACGATGATGCAACGTTAAATGAAAAGGGCATGATTTCAAAGGGTAAGGGGGGGGGGGGATTGCTAAACATGGACCCATGGGGAAAAGCCATGTGCCACCACTCTCTTTTTGTCTCCTTAAACCACCAACTTAGTTTTATTTGTTAGGAGGGATAGCGATGGGCTGGCAGGAAAACCACCACTACGCTCATGCCTGCACCCACTCTCCACGACGCGCCTTCTGGGTAGCGGATGGTCTACCCACTATGTTGATGGTGAGTTTGTTCATCTCCTCTCAAGTGGGATGAGTTAAAAGGGGTTCCACATTCCATTATTGGGGGTTTATTCTCCTCTACCTCATCAATAGCTGGTCCATGGGTTGGTTCTATCTTTCGCTGGGGATTGCTAGTCTGGGAGTTTTCTTTCTCGTTCATGCAGAATAATTGTTTCCCCTTTTTCCTATTTTGCACTCCTGGTCATATCAGGTAATGTCTGGGGTGTTCGTCATCGAACTGTGACTGTGGGATACATCCTTTCCCTCATGTACAGAGTGAAAATCTACTTTTCTTCCCCATTATTCTACCTGTGCAAGTCCTATAGCGATGGTATTGAGGATCATTTGAGTGCTGTGAGTCCCTATGCTGTGTGGGCTGGGTTTCTTCCACTTTTTGCTTTGGCTATATATTTTTCCCTTGCGTATAGGTTGAGAGTCTGTTCTTTTCCCTTTTCTGCCTATGTGAGTTCTCCAACAATTACATTGGAGATTGGGTGTGTTGTGGGATCGTGGATGTGGGTTGGCTATTGATTTCCACATCTGTTGGCTGAGTTTTTCCCCTGTCTATGCTGGGAGTTTTGCTTCTTCCCTATTTTTGGACTGTGTAATGTTGCCATAGTTTTCATTGTGAGTTTGGGCTATCAATTTACCTTGGTTTTGGGTTGCTTCTTGGTTGCTGAGGCTACAGACGTCTTTTGGGGATTGTTGCTGAGTTGTTTTGGCCATGCTAAGGCCAAGAATAACTCTGGAGCATAGTTTGACCTGAATTGTGTTTCAACTTTTGTTTGGGGTTGTCACCTTGTTATCTTTTCCTTCTTCACAGAGCTATGAGATGTTTGTTTTACTACAACATGCAGTGTTTGGTCTTTGGACTGTCAAGATTAGGATTAGAGGCTGGGTTTGCTTGAGAAAACTGGTGTTTGATTCCACCAGCTTAGCATTTAGCTTTTCCTAGCTCCTTGACAGCTTGATAAACCCTACTGTGTGGGCTTGGATGATTTATGTACCTTGGCTATGTGTAAGCCTGATTTGACCCTTATTCTTTGAGGAATCATGCCCAGCTCGGGGGTGGCAGTGTTGCTGAGAGATTGATGAGAACACTGGCTTATGGTTGGGTGGAACGTTGTAGCGACGTAGCTGGTTGCGGGACGAGTTCTTATTAGATGAGCATTCTTGTCCATTTTACTTCTGCAACAATATTTATTGATTAATGAATATGATGAACATGTGGCATGCTTGAATGAATGTATGTTTGCTTCCGCTATGTATTATGTTTAAGGATTATGCATCGTAGTATGTATTATGTTTAAGCTTTTTATTTTAGCATTATCTGCCTGTTCATGTTCATGGGGTTGTTTGCCCGCATGTTTGGTTTTAGTAACGTCCTCTTTGTTGGTCAGAGGGTCGAGGACGTTACAGTATCGCATCAGAGAAAAGGTTGTAGCATGGGCCTGAATGGGCCATGAAAGATCAGATAGCAGAGGTAGGTTGCCTTCTGCCCAGCAGAAAAACAGAAGAAAACCCATGCATGACAAGAGAATTTTGGAAAAATTCCTCTTAGCATTGGAATTGTCGGATCATCAGAGGACTTAGTCTGATGTCCCGCCGATGCATCGGATCACCTAGTCAAAATACCACTCGACAAGGGACTCGTCGCAGGAAATCCAAGAAAATTTTCCTAAGTGTTAAAAATCGTCGGTGATTGTTGCGACTAAGATGAAGTGATTGCCGAAACATTGGCGGAGGTTAGTAGATGATGCCTCCGCCATTGCGGCTACTTAAAGGACTATCCACCCAACAGATAGTTGATCCGATGGCCGATGTGGTGGGAGACAGAGAGGGAAATTTGGAAAATTTTCTAAGTGTTTGGCCATCAACACATTGGCAAACTTAGACAGATGGATCGTCAATGCTTAGTCGACTGAGCACCGCCGTTGTGGATGGCTAGACCACTATGCCTTCGATGGGTAGAGCCTCCGACCATCGATGGCATAGAAGTTTTGAAATTTTTCTAAGTGTTGATTTCATCGGCCATCAGAAACTCTTAGTACTATTCATCACCGATGAACATCAAAAGGAATTAGTGGCTCAAAGTGCCATCATTGCGGATGCCTAGTGCACTAATCCTCTGACACATACAGGTTCCGCTAGCCGATGCTGATGTGTTTCAGTCGCCGATCGAAGGAGAATAGTCGTTTTCATCACCGAAGAATAGAAGATAGAAGATCCGATGCGGTGGAAGACAAGGCGGGAAAAAAATTCACAATTTTCTCTAAGGCATGAGATCATTGGCCATCGCACAATGTTAGTGGATCGGATTGCCAATCAGAAAATGTTCAATAAAGGAGAACCAAAGTTGCGGCTATTTAGTCCACTAACCATTTGATGAACAACTGCCCTAACCACCAACAGAGTCATAAGTTGTGGAAGACATAGTTCGATTGCGGGTTGCTGTTGCGGAAGCATAAGGGACTAACCGTCTGATGCGTAGGACACCCGACCGCCGACAGAAGAAGAAAGTTCAAAATTTTGTTTAAGTGTTGAAATCATCAGCAGAAGTTAGTTGATGAGGCCTACGATGGACATCGGTAGAAATTAGTTGATCGAGCACCCGCCATTGTGGAAGCTTAGACAACTATCCCACCAATGCATTAGTCTCTCCACTCGCCGATGCCGAGGTGTTTAATGTATAATGGTTCTAAGATACGATAACCTACTACAGTGGAGTGAAGTGCTCAGGAGTGCTGACACTATGGAAGAGTTAGGGCTTGTGAAGACTGCCATTGCAGATGCCTAGAGGACTAAATGTTCAATACCATAGTAGGATGCCGCTCCGACTGCCGATAAGCTTTTGTCCGTGGAAATTATAATGGGATTGTTGGCCACCGTTGCAGAATGATAGACCACTGTGGAGCGATACAACGGAAGAAATTAGAGATTTTAGTCGTCGACATGCTGGGAGATTAGTAAGGAGAAGACCCAATGAGCAGTAGTTGACATCGCCGATCGGAAGCTTAGCCGGTTTTCCCGTGAAAACTGTTGAGAGATCATTTTCCACCGTTGCGGCTGCTTAAATGACTATGCACCCGATGAACAGTGAGTCTTCTTGCTGATACAAATAAGAAGTTTAACTGTTTTGGCCACTGAACACCAGAGAGAAATAAAGGAATGGACCACTGATGAGTTAGTTGGTTTGACCACCAAGGAATCAGAAATATAGCTGGGAAGGGGTCCGATTGGGCCTAAGGAAACTTGAGCTTTTCAGAGAAATTTATCAGTACTTTTTCAAGCAGCTTTCAATTGTTTGCAGTGGAATTTTCAGCAAATTCCAGCTAGTGTACAATGGGTTTTGCAGTGAATTTCTCATTGGGTTTCTCAGCAGTTTCAGGACTGAGCAGTTTCAGGACTGAAAAGGAAGAAAACCTTGGGTGACTAAATTTAACATTTTCGACCAAAATATAGTTGAAGTGGTGTGGTTTTCACACCCGAGGTCAGAATGAAGCATGTGGATAGGCATTGGAAAGCTTATACATCAAGGAACAAGGGAGAATCACCCGAATCTGAGTATGGAGAAATAGAGTGCTAATGATGTCCTGAAAGAGAAATGTGCTACTGTCAAATGGAAAAATTTGGGAAATTGCATGCCTAAAGGTAGCAAGACCATGAAGTCAAACCAACTATTGTGTGGAAGAGGAGTTCCATACAAGGATGTGGGACTTGAAAAGGGAAGCTTCCTTAAACCCTATCTTGCTGATTATAACTACATTTCATAATTTTTATACATGAAATGTATGAGGGTATGCTTTGCATACATAGGATATTAAGGATTATACAAATGAACCACTAATGATAGTTATTGCATTGGTGTTGGAATTAGTGGAAAAACCAACGACAACATGGACTTGGCTGAATATGTTGCTGATGCTAACAAATGTGACTAGCAACCCTCTGGAGAAAGGGATGAGGCAACAAGTCCATAATCAAAAGTTGGTGAGCAAATTCTGCAATCTCCTGCAAAGGACCAATCAAATTGGTCATGCCAAGGGTGTAAGTAGGACCCATGAAGGTAAGAGTTTGATTTTGACAAATTCCATGGAGTGGTAAAGGTAAGAGACCTCATACCATGTGGATATTTGGATGTTATACTACATTCATATAGAAGTGTGTCATGCCTGTATATGTTGATTGAGCTTAGTAGCCCAAGGAAAGTAAGTACTGATGATCTTGATTATAGTAATGCATCCTATATGAAGTAGTCATGGTTAGGCCATGCATGGTATGTTGAATGCATAGTATTCCTGAATCAATGCAAGGTAGCATTGAGTGGATATGCATTAAAGGATTTTATGAATCTTGTAGTTATGCATTGAATGGATGCATATGAAGGGTGTGAGTGACTGATTGCATAAGTATAGGTGAAAATGTGGTGATGCATTGCATGAATGCATTGAGATAAGTGCATGTGATATTATGAATAACTAATGGATGAAATGATGAATTGATGACAATTCAGGAACCATTTCAAAGGTTGTTATGAATGCAATATAGTAAGTGCATGAAGAGGGTAGTCATGATCAATTGGCTGCCGGAAATGCTCTATGGAAGGACAAGGTGGTACAATGATATGCTTGTGAAGTAAGGAGTATATGAACATCTCATTTTGGCATAAATGATGTGACTATACCTTGTGAATTTTAGTATGATAATGATTGCGTGAAGTAAATGATTTTTGGTAATATTGATATGATTAACAGCTGGAAATGTTTGAATCTTATAAATTCTAAAAATGATTCAGTGATTGTTGCAGCAATGGAAAAAGTTATAGGCATCAAGACTTACCAAATGTTTGGCTGATTGAAAGTTCAGGTTTCAGGTAGACTGTTTGGGATATGGAAAAATGGGTAAGACCATGACAAAGGCCAGAATCTACCATGTGAAAGAGCCAAACCTCATGAGAAGAGTCTCATGGCTGTGATAATAGTTTGTATGCATAATGAGTTGTAAATTTGAATTTGTAAATTTCAGATTTGAGATATTGCTGACAATTGCTAATCACTATTGGCTTGCATAGAATTGTGTCAGGAGGATGCATTGTAAGTGGGTGTCCATGTTATGCTAGTAAGCATAAAATCATAATGGATATGATGGTGCTGCTCACAAGATACCCACAATTGAGGATCACCTCATTGCCAAGAAAATCAATTTCTGTAGTAAACAGAGTTGCAATTCCTATTGAATTTAATTACTAATGTCATTTGCTTGGTTATGGACAATCAATTTGGATTGTATTATCAGATAATGATTGTTTGTTTGGCTAATGGATGAATGTGCCAGGGGTACACACTACAAGAATATCATGTGTGATGGCCTGCAGGAGCGAAACCTCATGGGCAGGTTTTTCCTTATCTTGAAATGGGTTTCGAGGGAAACTCCATTGGACATTTTGGAAATTTCTCATCTGCACTACATGTTAGGTAAACAACATGAGTGAGATGATATAGATTATGTCGGTAAGATGTGTGGATATGAAATGTAAGAAGGAATTGGGATGGAAAACCGAGGGACTGTCAACTTAGAGAAGGGAGCCCCTATTCCTCCTTAATGAAGGAATGTTGCCTCGACAAATGGATAAGTCTTCTGTGACCCTAGCTAAGAATATGCATATTAGATTGTTGAAATTCCTTATGCAGAACATGTTTTGATTTTATTTCCATTAGGACCAATTGCTTGAGTATGAATAGGGCCTACATGATACACACCGAACAAGGGTGCACACTTTTTCGATGTCAGATCATGAAGGGATTTTTGAATATTGATTACACCCCAGGGAGTGGATGCACTCCTGGTGTTTCAATACTTGATAGTCAATGGTGTGAAATATGATTACAATTTTAGAGCAATAATGCTAACGGATATGCTTATATTCCTTGTGTTGTGAGGATAAGCAAATGTAGTTTACAATGTGGTCTCTTGGGTGATATGGAAAATGGTCGTTATGGTTGATATAAGGGCATGCATTGTTATTGATCGCCTGATAAACCCAACGAGGGTTGGCTTAGATGATGATTGGTTGTTGATATAAGTACATGCAATTTGTTGATGGTTTGATAAACCCAACGAGGGTTGGATTGATTGTGCCTGATATATATATGTATTGCTGATATAAGTACAGGCGATTTGTTGACGGTCTAATAAACCCAACGAGGGTTGGCTTGATTGTGCTTGATATATATATATATATAAGGATGTTGTGAAGCAGCCTGCATGCTAACCTAATATCCAATTCCATAGGCGATCCCAAGGCTTGCAAAGCAAAGCAGGATCCTATGGACCAACGAGGAAATGCACAATACAGATAAGTATTGGATTATTTTTGCAATTCTTGCTTATGAATATGCATGTGTACATGATTTGGTTATGATATTTGAAGCTCTTGTTTAAGAAATACAAATTGATGAGGATAAAATAAACATGTGAATTTATTCAATGTTTGAATATAGGTATCACTGGAAGCGAGGACCACAAGAGCATCCTAGGGGCGCATGTGGACATGTGACTATCCTGAAGAGCTCAGAATGAGCAGTAATGAAAAAGGTGCTAGTGAGACCGTGAATTTCCTAGTAGCCGAGACGAACCATGAGGGAAGGCCCCATGTTTGAGAGGTCTGAAATAGACCGAAGACACTAAGTGTCATGACCAAGAGGGATTGGTCCAGCATTCACGGTGAAGTGAAAGAGGCCGAGAGCACAAAAATCCACAGTGGTGGTGTGGGTTCCAGGATGGAACAAAACAAAGAAGGGAAAAAAACTCTTGCTTCTCTCTCTTGCCTTTTTATTATATATATATATATATATATATATATATATATATGTTTATGCATTGTGAAAACGAAAGGTTGTTGAATGCATGTATGAATGAAAATAGAATGTGTGTATTTGCTTAAAGTAAATTGTGAATGCTGGAATGTTTAATTCCCTGCCCAAGAATGGACATGAATGAGCTCATGTGCCTGTTGGGAAGGCATGAAAAACATGAAAGTCTCCTTGATGAGGCTTGGACTGTCATGCCAATTGGGCAATTAAATGACTGATATTAATGCCTATATTATGCTTGTTCTAACTGAATTTCAATGATGCATTTCACAGGTGAGAATGGTAAAATCCAGTGGTGCACATTGATCATGGCAGTAGACCAAAAGTTGCTGGACTTGGATGGAAGTCTCCTTCAAACAATTTCGAGGACCCAAGAGAATCTTGGAGAGATGCTCAAGATACAGAAAAGGAAGAATGAAATGAACCACCAGATTTTGCAAGACCCTATTGGTTTGCAAAGGGAGGTGAAAATCCTTCTGGGAGAAATCGACAAAGGAAAGGAAGGTGGATCAATGATGGGACATTCATCCAAGCGATCCATTGAGAAAAGGTCTAGGCATGAAGACTCAAAATAAACTGAGCAAGTAAATATGAAGCATCCAATGAAATGCTGGGAATGCAGAGGACATCATTTACGGTGGTACTATCCCACGAGGGAACATGAAGAGGGCATCAGCCACAAAGTTCCTAGGCTTCGGGATAAGCCAAGAGCTGAGAAACAGTAGAAGAAACTCATGGAAGCCTTGGGTCTTGGTCCTGAATGTTAAGAGTAAATAATTGAACATGGGATAGGTCTGTAAAATTTTGAAATTTTGATGTGCAAATTGTATATGTATTGGAACACCGAGGACGGTGTTATTCCAAGGGGGGGGGGATTGTAATACCCCGGTTTTGACCCCATTTACTTTAAAGGGTACATGATGTATATTTTGTAATTAATCATGGTGAGGAGCTAAAGGAAAAATCCCCACCATCGATTCGGCTGTGTTATGTTTCGGCAATAGGGATCATTGCCGATGGTATATCATGCTATCTAGCAGATTATAGCTTTGGCATCATGTAAATATGCACATAAATTTAATTAAACCTACATCCAGCTACGACGGTGCAATGTTAAATGAAAAGGGCATGATTCCCAAGGGTAGGGGGGATTGATAAACCTAGACCCATGGGGAAAAGCCACATGTCACCACTCTCTTTTTGTCTCCTTAAACCACCACCTTAGTTTTGGTTGTTAGGAGGGAGAGCGATGGGCTGGAAAGAAAACCACCACCACGCTCATGCCTACACCCAATCTCCACGATGTGCCTTTTGGGTAGCGGATGGTCTACCCACTATGTTGATGGCAAGTCTGTTCATTACCTCTCACGTGGGATGAGTTAAAAGGGGTTCCACATTCCATTGTTGGGGGTTCATTCTCCTATGCCTCATCGATAGCTGGTCCACAGGTTGGTTCTACCTTTTGCTGCGGATTGCTACTCTGGGAGTTTTCTTTCCTGTTCACGCAGAAGAATTGTTTCCCCCTTTTCTTATTTTGCGCTCCTGGTCGGATCGGGTAATGTCTGGGGTGTTCATCACCAAACTATGACTGTGGGATGCATCTTTTCCCTCACATACAGAGTGGAAGTCTAATTTTCTTCCCATTCTTCTACCTATGCAAGTACTACAATGATGGTATTGAGGATGATTTGAGTGTTGTGAGTCCCCACGCATCAACTTTGGCTGTATCTTTTTCCCTTGCGTACAGGTTGAGAGTTTGTTCTTTCCCCTTTTCTTCCTATGTGAGTTCTCCAACAATTACATTGGAGATTGGGTGTGTTGTGGGCTCGTGGATGTGGGTTGGCTGTTGATTTCCACATCTGTTGGCTGAGTTTTTCCCCTATCTATGTTGGGAGTTTTGCTTCTTCCCTGTTTTGGGACCGTGTAATGTTTCCATAGTTTTCATTGTGAGTTTGGGCTATCGATTTACCCTGTTTTTGGGTTTCTTCTTGGTTGCTAAGGCTGCGTACGTCTTTTGGGGATTGTTGTTGAGTTTTTTTGGCCACGCTAGGGCCAAGAAAAACTATGGAGCATGGTTTGACCTGAACTATGTTTCACCTTTTGTTTGGGGTTGTCACCCTATTGTCTTTTTCTTCTTCATAGAGCTGTGAGCTGTTTGTTTTATTGCGGCATGCAATGGTTGGTATTTGGATTGTTGAGAGTAAGATTAGAGGCTATGTTTTCTTGATAAAACTGGTGTTTGAGGACACCAGCTTAGCATTTAGGCTTTCCTAGCTCCTTGATGGCTTGATAAACCCTACTATGGGCTTGGCTAATTTGTGTACCTTGGCTATGTGTAAGCCTACTTTGACCCTTATTCCTTGAGGAATCATGCCCAGCTCAGGGGTGGCAGTGTTGCTGAGAGATTGATGAGCACACTGGCCTATGGTTGGGTGGAACGTTGCAGCAATGTAGCTGGTTGTGGGACGAGTTCTTATCAGATGAGTATTCTTGTCCATTTTACTTCTACAACTATATTTACTAATTAATGAACATGATGAACATGTGGCATGCTTGAATGAATGTATGTTTTCTTCTACTATGTATTATGTTTAAGGATTATGCATCGTAGTATGTATTATGTTTAAGATTTTTATTTCAACATTATCTGCCTATTCATGTTCATGGGGATGTTTGCCCGCATGTTTAGTGTTAGTAACATCCTCTTTGCTGGTCAGAGGGTCAGGGACGTTACACTTGCAAACAAAATAAGGAATCTTTCTTTCCCCGTCTAAGTATGCTTTTGACCTTCTTTGTTGCTTTCACATGGAAGATTGTAAACTAGCCCCTTCTCCCTTCCAGTCTGGAGTCAAACGTTTTGCCACTTGTACTTCACCTAAAGTAGATGCCACCTTGTATCGTCATCTTGTTAGTAGTCTCTTATAATTGACTCATTCCCATCATGACCTTTCCTTTTTTGTTGACCGTTTATCCCGTTATATGCAAACACCTCATGAAAGTCACTAGAAAGAAACAAAAAGAATACTTCGATATATTCGAGGTACAATTCAGTTTGGGATTCATTACAGTACAGGGGGGACACCTTTATTGGTTGGTTTCGCTGATTTAGATTAGGCCTGCAATCCTGATGATTGAAAGTCTACTACAGGTTATGTTTTCAATCTGGCATCTGGACATGTCACTTGGGCTTGTAAGAAACAACAAGATCTTTCTCTTTCTTCAGCAAAAGCATAATATCGAGTCACAATTAATGTCATTCAGGAAGCTTTATGGCTTCAACAGATCCTATTAGAGTTTGGATTTGAGAAGCAACACCCTACTCCACTTTGGTGTGACAAATGAAGTGCCATCAAGCTCACCAAAGATCCAATTCTACATCAACAAAACAAACACATTGAGATACATATGCACTTCATCAGAAATATTTTTCATGATCACATTCTTGAAGTGCTCGTTTTCCCTACAGATGATCAAGTTGCAGACATATTCAACAAGTCTCTTACAGAAGAAGTTTTCTAAACTTCGATCTATGTTAGGAGTTCAGGAATTTTTCATTAAGGGAGGGTAGGCTCTAATGCTTCCTTCCTTCTCCTAATAGTGTCGCTTTTGTAAATCCTTCAATCCTATCCCAAGTTGTTCTTAAGGGGGGATTTTAGGATATTTATACACTTAGGAGTTAGTTAAGATCAACTTGTTTAATATATCCGTTAGGAAAAGTGTGTTTCTATAGTATGAATTAGTATGCATTTGTAAATATATAATCCAATGGTCATGATATGTTCTATACATAGAGTGATTCAACAGTTCATCTTCTCTTAGATCATACCTACCCTTGATTCATGGCTTAACAATCGATTGGTCCATGATATCTATTTAAAGAGCATGGAGGGTCATTGGCTGAGTTGATCGATTATGAGAAACTAATTTGTAACTTTATTTATTTTGCATATTAAATTTCCTCAAGTAGCTATTTGGCTGATTTCGTGGAGTGTTTCCCTCGAGGGTTTAAACCACGTCAAAACATCAGTTTGTTGATCTATGATCCATTTGTGTGAGTGGATTCTCTAGATGTTCAGTCTTTTGGGAGTACCCTGTGTACCCAAACACTCTTATCCCACAAACAGATAAATCAGCAAGGAGTCATGAGTAGTGATGATCAGGTATTCATCACCCACATGAAATAATGACATATCAGGATCCCACATATCTATGATGGCATGCAGTAGGAGATCCTTTGATTGGAGAAAGGTGCACCTAAAAAACTTTAGGAGACCTGCATCACACAATGGCTGCATAGCCACTAGATCATCCTCCACCTACTCACTACTACATATGGACAAAAATACAATGGCTATTCATTGGATTGTCGATATAATGCCAACAATTATTTGACAAAAACAACATATAACAATAATTAGTGTAATTTAATTGGATAACCAACAATTCACTTAGGTCAAATGCCCGACATAATGGATGTCCGATAACAGACACATTTAGGCATTCAATCGTATATTTTTTTTTGGATATTTTTAGTGTTAATCATCCGATAAATGATGCATGCTCATTGAATTTCTATTGAACATTTATTATTTGGAAGTTATTCGATGTCTGTTCTCCGGATACACGATAGATATTCGTTAGATATACAGTTAAAATTTCTTATTTTGTCGTTAGTTATCTGATGACTGTTCGCAGGATAGATGATGCATATATTTTCTTGGTTCATTGGTTGCTCTATAATCCTTTGTCGGATGTCCAATATTCCCCTTATTGGTTCATCAACTAACCAATGATCTTTCATTGGGTAGCCAATACAATTTCTTTGTTGGTTTTCTGACTACCCGATGGCAGTTCGTTGGATATCTAGTGTGGCCCCCTTATTAGTTCATCGCTATCCCATGCTGTCACTTTATTGGTTCATTAAATAACCAATAAATGGGTGCCGGATATCCAATGAACATCATCAGATATACAATGGACTTTTCCAAATCATATTCAACAACAGTGCTATGGTTTCGATGCTTATATGTGTCGAATATTCAATGGTTAGTTTCCTTGAAAAAACATATTTGCAATTCTTGTGTTCTTTAAATTTTCCTAGTCCCTAAGATAAATTCATATCCCAACTGTATGCTTCATGCAGGAGCATTAACCAATGATATAGCTTTGAATGTCATGCAACAATTAGGCCTGACCACCACAACACCTTATAGAAATGTGTGTGGCATAGATTCAAAACGTGTTCAGGTTCAAAGTCTTATCAAGGGATTAAAAATTAGTCTTGCTACATATCCAAATATATTTGTATTGATGGACATTGTAGTTATTGATGTACCTGATGTGTGGGAAATGATTTTATCTAGGATATGGCTTGCAAGTTTGGTTGGTAGTCTACAAATGGACTTATCATATGCCAACATCCCAACTTGTGATGGATATGTCACACTCCATAAGGGACTATTATCATAGATATATTGTAGCTATGCTACCATGATGCAACATGTAGCATGAATATATATGTCTCTATTTTTATGATCAAGACATTCTTATGGGGTTTCGGCATTGATCATACATTTCTGGCATGATCCATTCATATCCTTTATTTAGTAGTAGATACTGAGTATCTCCTTTCCAAGTCTGAGATATCCTTTTCATTTGAGATGACTTCAATGGTGACCTAGTTCATTCGAGCAGTGCAATAGATATAATAGACAATTTATAGATGGGCATATCAGGTGGAGGCATGTATATGGTGAGATAAGGTATATGGCTCCTTGGTAGTATTTTTCTCTATGATGTATACTAAAACGTTTGAATTATTTTTGTATGATGATTATGGTGACCTGTGCTTATATTATATGTTTAACTGTTGATTAACTTGTTTCAATAAGTATTAGAGAATATGATGTTGAAGACTATTGCTTATGCCATGTGTTACAAAATTTTTAGACCTTAGTGCTATGTTGGTTCTATGTATCACTTGTCTCCATCCATCCAGCTCATCCATAATTGATTTTCTTCCCATGAATTGTGGCTCGTTGGTAGTATTTTTATCTATGATGTATACTAAAACGTTTGAATTATTTTTATATGATGATTATGGTGACATGTGCTTATATTATATGTTTAACTATTGATTAACTTGTTTCAATAATTATTAGAGAATATGATGTTGAAGACTATTGCTTATGCCATTTGTTACAAAAATTTTAGACCTTAGTGCTATGTTGGTTCTATGTATCACTTGTCTCCATCCATCCAGCTCATCCATAATTGATTTTCTTCCCATGACTTATGTTGATTGAGACATGTGATATTGAAGATCCTTTTCCCTACTTTGAACCTTGTGCATGTTGAACTCCATGTTTTCCATGTCTCTAGCTATGAAGTATGTGGCTTGGTCAGTGTGGCCAAGTTCACTGAATGGTTTTCCTTTAGTCCTCAAAACAAGTGCTGCAAATAACCATGTTTTTAAGCAATATTGAAAATAAAGTGTAAATTCAGTCAATGGGAAAGAGACGAGCACTCATCCTTTGTATGATGTGAGCTTGTTTTCCCCCAAAGGGAAACATGGTGGTCACTCCATCGCACCTATGGAAAGTGGGGGGAAATGGAGGTCATACCAAGTCATTATCTGAGGCCCACAAGGATATTTAGGGAAAATTCTCTTGGAGGATGGCCAGTTAATTAAAATGTCAATGAAATACATTTTTCAAAAGAGTTAATGGAGAAAGGATGAGCACTCATTGATTGTATAATTTTTGGCTCATCTTTCCCTACATGGAATCAAAGTGAGGCTAACATTTCTAGGTTATTCCTTTTACATTTTATGGAAACCCAAAAGGATTTCTAGGGAACTTGCCTTTGGAGGTTGACTAGTGCTATGTTAAAAATTGCAAAATATTTCTAAATAGGATACTTGCTAGAGCCTAAAGGAAACAAGCCTAGGTACTATACCCATTTGTGAGACACCACCATCCCATATTACTATCTCTCATGCATCTGTCACTGTGGTTGTGTCTATTTTTCATCATTATGAGAGATCATATGGTAAAACTCAACTAAAATTCATTCCCATTTCACCTTATCCTTGTTTTCCATATTCACCCAACAATAGAAAATTGATTAAACTTTGTAAGTATGTCATATACAAGGGACATCTAAAAGATTAAATGATTGTTCAAAAACAAATGTATATCTTATTGATTATTGTTATTATTATTGTCACCATGATTATTATTAGCATTCTTTAAGTTTGGTTTTAATACACATCTTGGAGCAGTTATTACCTCAGATGCATGCAGGCTCAACTTAGTTCAGTGTCTCACCTTCGGTTTAGGTAATTTGACATGGTCAAACCTATTGACAAAGTCAGACACAGTTCCCAAGGTGACGATTACAAAAATTGACAATCCTTATATGTGCTTTAGAAATTCCCAAGACCAATAATGTATTCTGAGTTTTCACTAGATGGTCATAGTTATTGAGTTCCAGAGATTATTATTTTTTTTTATTGACTTTGGCAATTTTTTTAATTATGAGATGATGATATTTGATGATATTGATGGAATTTTAGTGGATCAGTGTGTATGATTAGTCACTTGTACAATTCTAGAATGTCTCCAAACACTTCTTTGTAGTCACTTTGCACCAATTCTCACCTTGGACGAAGTTATGATGATTATTATTATTTTCAGAGGATGTACCACCAAAAAATGAACTAGGAAATCACTAAATAAATCACTTTGGTTTGTGTGGTCAAGGAAATGGAAAATGAATTTATCTAGATGACTTATTATGACTCTTCCTACATTTATACACAAGTTTTAGTCAGCTTTATGTTTAGAATGTTTTATTTGGCTCTCCTAGTGAGGACGCCCCCCATGGGGTTCCCCTCACCTTGGCTATGTGATGGATTACATCGATATATCTTATTTTATGATGTTCTATTGTTTCCTAGGTTGAATTGAGGCCCTAGGGTGACCCCCTTGATGTATTATCATATTATATATTATTTTTATGATGTATTTTTACATAGAGAGGCATCCTTGGGAAAAAAGTGTGCCCCCTGATTTGGTATTTATGATCCATGTAAAAGTGATCTCCACCATTGATGATGTTATAATATCAACTGTCATATGATAGTTAGTTGAAAAGTGGGCAAACTCTTGATATATTTAACAGAGCCCCCCCCCCCCCTTGTAAACCATGAGCTCTGGCATTAGAACTCCTCAATAAAGAGATTTTTCTAGGATTCAATACTTGTGTATTTTTATATGAATGAATGTGATGATTATTGAAACTATTTATTTCTTGCATTGACTTATTCTAGAATATATTTATTGTATCTTTTAGATCCATCTCGATTTGCAAGCAAAGAAGGCGATTTGGAGAGGGGACGCATTGGTGGAGATTCACCTTGAGGTTTGGATTCAAATTGGTTTTTCAATAGGGAGTGATTAATTATTTATGAATCTTTGATTGTTGATGATTATATTCTACTTTACAGATCCCAATTTTCTTGTCATTACTTATTGGATTTTTCATTAAGATCCCATATGAGTTTCTCATTTAATATATGAGGAATAAAATCCTCATCATCCAATAAGGCCATGTGATTTTATTAGCCTCTTTCTCTCCGTTTTAATTTTCATGCATTTCCCATCATCAATTTTGACCAAAAATCCCATTGCAGTAAGTAGGAAAAATAACTGGAGCATTTTAGACTTAGAAATTCAAAATTAATCTATTTGGTTTTGATAGCCATTATCCAAAACTGAATATACCTCCTAGTATTCACCCTTAGACTCCATATACCCATGTAGAAGTGGCAATGATCTCCTAGGAAAATCTCTCTCTCTTCATAATTAGCAATGTTTTGAGTGTGTTTTGTTCCGGTTTTGTTTGTATTTCTAACACTATCATATATATCATCCAAGAAATAAAATTAGTGTGTAAAATCCCTAATTCACTAACCAAACCCTATCTTAGGTATTCCCCTAATTTCATATTCAAATCCCCCCACAGTTTTAAGTTTGATAATTTGAATTAACACACGATTTCTAGTTTTGGTAATTAAATCCATAAGTCACTAAGTAAATTGACTTGAGTAAACATTTCAAAAAATATGTAACTACCCTCTACTCAAGTATTAGTTTTATCTAGGTACTCTATGTTATTAGTTTGATCTGGTGATTTAGATTTAGTTCTTTCCTTCTAGGATAGGTCTGGGTCTCCCCCTTTTTCACTTGGTATTTAGTGGCATAAAGCGAAGGATATCTCAACCGGCGTGAACAACTTTCCATGATTTGGGGGTTGGGGTATTCTTAGGTCATAGATTTAGTTTCCTTTCCCCTCTTCCACCCTGTATAGGATCACTTTATAGCACAACTACAAAATTTGTGATAACATGGACCAACCATGAGATATCAAGTAGAAGATCTGAGGGAACCCATGAATGAAGTGTTGTATATTAATGAAGAGTTTGGGAACCTTAGTGTCTATGCAAATTCCTTAGCACCTAGAATATTAGAAACCAATAACAAAGAATTATACTACCACGTACCAAGATATACCATGCTGGAAGATACCAAGACATTAATTTCCAAGAGGAATCATCGTACCACCTACCTAGTTGGAAGAAAAGAAAGCTTACCTTCACACGATAACCCAATATCTCATTCCATGTTTTGGCCATCATTGCCCCATTTTAAATGGAAATTGGAGAAAACTTCGAACTAAGCAAAAAAGAACTAATATGCACTCTTATGTTTGTATCTTATGTTAGTCATGCTCATAATGTGTACACTGCTTTTGTATTATATGATAATATTGTGTTCATGTAAGAAACACTTCTTGCTAGTAATAACTGTTAAGGAGAGTTATATAGTCATAAATTTAGTTATTTAAATAGATTCTTTGTGCCATTAAATTTTGTATGTTTTATGTTACATGATCTTTTTCAGTTTTACAAAGGAGAGATAAATATAATTAGAAATTTGAAGCTAATAAAAGTACATAGAAGACAAGCATGATAGTCATAAAAAACCCTCACAGGCTACAATGAGTATAAATATGTTCAAATTCAACAATGGGGGTGGATAAAGTGCATTGATAAGGGATGATGTAAATTTGTTGGCACTTCTATAATAAAAAATTGCCTTGAAAAAAAAGAATATGACTTTTCAATATCTTAGAATGCCACTATAATCCTCGTTAATGTAATAAAAAAGAATTGCTTTATCCAAAACACACACGTCACTAAAGGGAAAATACCTAGCATTTTGTCTCTATCCCAACCTTCTAAAAATTGTAGATAATGTACAAAAGAAATAACCACTATTTCTAATTTACCATCACTGCAAAACCCAATAGAATTTTCAGAATCAATAATGTTATAGAGTTAGGAATAAAATTGTGCAAGATATGAAACTTCTTTAGGTACAATTTATTAACTATCACCTGTATGGAAATGCCTAACACCAATGTGAAGAATACATGAAAGATGATTTTGATGAATAACAACACATTGCTAAGAATTATTGAAGTTTTAGGTTAGTTAGGTATTTTAAAAAATTGACAAACTTGTACTTTAAAATAGATAAAATAAAATCAATACTGAAGTAAAAGTACAACAATAAAAAAAATTAGATAATAAATTATAATTTTCATTTCTTTCCACTTTAACACTCCCTTCAAGATCATTGTGTTAAATTTACAAAACTAAAACAAGAAATCATAGTATGTATGGAAGCAATAGATAAATTAAACAAGAATAACAACTAGAATCAATAAAACATCTAATTGAAGAAAAAAGTCTAGTTTAGACCTTCCTTATACTTATATATAATTTCATATTAGAACTTTTCTCTTGGAGACAAGTCACTAAAGGAAGAAGTATGTCCCTTATCTGAGGGAATGGACATACCTGAGAGAGGGATAACATTATGTAGGGAAGGGTTAGGATTAAAACCAATCCACTCATGCAACAGTCCACTCAAAGCAATCCAACATAGGTAGGGGCCTACTCAAATTAGCCCAAACATACAACAACCCTCCTATAACAACTCATACTCAACTATGACCTCACCAATCATTACAAGTAGTTAGTGATCTACCCTAATATCCCACTAAACACTAGTACAGGTGAGAGATAAATGAGCAGAAAATTGACCAAAATCCACATATAAATGACCACTTTTGATTTGGAGACCACTAGTGGAAAATTAGCAGTCATTGATGGCGCGACCAAAAAAGTGGTCATATTTAACTTTGTCATTTATAGCTTATTGTTACAGACAATTCTCATCATGACCATGTAATGAGAGCCAAAACATCAGAAATTGCCTCAAATACCCAAAATGTGAACTTAGACCTTGGCCAAGGCTCATATTTTGATACTTGTGTCCACCACCGCCTTTTTCCTTTATACAATAAGTGTTACCCCTTTCAGTAACACCACATGTCAATTGACAATAAGCGGTGCCACCACCTAACCTATTTGATAAATGAGCAGTGCAACCTTGGTAACAATCTATCTCCATAGCAAACAGGTGGTGCTTGAGTTTCAAAAGGAAAAAGAGAAGATTCATGAAGCTTCTCGAAGATCAGCTTCATGGCACCCTCATCCCTCCTCTTGTGGACCACCAAGACTCAATATTCCCCCTAGTAGGATCTCCCTTCCACCTAATCCACCATTTTCTCAACCATTCCTATCTTCCCAAGGGCTATAAGTATTGGTTCACCCCCAGTGGGTAAAGGGAGGAAAGTTATGATGAAGCACAAAAGTTCTGGCTAAATCTAGGGTGAGAATAAAGAAGACAAGTTTGAAGCTTTGAGGACAAGAATTTGCATGAGAGGATACATTCCAACACTAAGGAATAATGGTTGTAATCTCTCGTTTTATTGGACTATGCAATAAAAAGTTTCTTTTCCATAAATCTCATTGTGTTTCAATCACTGATTTACTATCAAACTCCTTAGTCTTTGATATAGGATAATAGACTGCTTTTGGTACTTTGATCTTGTGTGCTTTGTGATGTGTTTTTTCAGGTGACTTGAAGATATATAGCACTCTTAAAGGCTGGAGCATCACATGGTATGGTAGGTGAAAGTTTCATTCCAAACATCTGTTTGTCTTAGGGAAAGTTCTCTTTATTGTTATCACTCATTTGTTCTAGATGTGAAGGATTAAATCTAGGGGAACAACTCCTTCCCATAGGAGGTGACTATTTCCCAAAAAAAATTTGGTGACCATACCAGGGAAGACATTCAGAACCTGTGGCCTTTCTTGGTTTTCAGTTCTTGTCTTTATTCAAAATATCAATTTATTTAGTGACCAGATCTGGTAGTTTTGGAGTGAGAATTGGTTTCATTTTGACCAGATTTGCATAGATCTTAAACATATATGCTTCATATGCTTTATTTTCCTATAATTTTTTTGATTTGATGTCAGTAGTATGACATTTAACTTTCTGTTTTTTTCTTTTTTTTTTCGAAACATACAGCAGACACCATGCTTTCAATAGGGACAAGAAGCAGTTCCACTGCGTATACCTAGTGGACAACAAGCGGTGCCACTGCTCTGTTTCAGTAGACAAGAGGTGGTGCCCATGCGATAACGCTCTGTCAATAATTACTGAGAAGTGGTTCCAGGTAGGTTTTTTATACCTTTGTAATTTCAAAACTCAAAACAGTCTTTTCCTTTTCTGAGTTTGTTTCTAGCTTCATGATTGATGATTGATTGTTAATTCAAAATCTAGAAAGTGTTAAGGATTTATTCCAATTGGTTTAAAAGAGCTAGGTTGTTTTGATTTTTTCAGTTGCTTTCTATGCTTGGGTTTGTTTTTCAAAAGAGTGCTTGGAAGTCATATAATCAAATCTCTGATTACTGTTAGATCAACTGAAAAGAAAGTATTTTTCTTTTGGTTTCTTTATTTTTTTTATTCATAGGTTAATAGAAGATTTCTTTTGCTTTTTATTAAAAAGAAAAATTTGAGATTGATCATATATCCATGTTTGAGGATGAACCATTGGATACTTGATTAGTTGAAAAAACTTTCAGGCATTCATGTTTTTTCCTTTCTTTACATGCTCTTTTCTCAACAAAAATATCATAGTTTGAGTTAGGTATTTTTACAATTGAAGATTTAAAAAGAGTTTAGTGTGCCAAGTAGTTGTAGCATCATTATTTCTGGAAAAGAGATCTTACTTCATTTACTTTCAATATTAATCATTAGAAGTCTTTTGCTTGCTTGCAATTTGGAAAATAGTTCAATGTGATTGTTTGGTATTTCTTGTTTAGGAATGGAAATTGAATCACCATCTCTCCTATAAGTAGGGCATACCATGAAAGATGAAGTGAAAATTTGCATGATCATGCTACATGGTTTTACTTTTTATGTCCAGACCTCATGCATTCACTTAATCGTATAAGATAAAATTAACGCTAGTTATAGGTTAAATTTTTTAGTAACTTGAGTGATAAGTTAGAAGACATGTTTAAGACTCTATAAACATAGGAGCCACTGTTCTGTTACCTGCACTGCATCCTGGGGGCTTGTAGTTCTTTCACGTACCAATTGGTATATTGAACGAACTTTCACATACCCTTGAGGTATATAGAAAGGTACTTCACGTACACGGTAGTATATCAGAAGGCTCATGTCAAACGATTGTGCATTATACAACACTAACACGGATTTGAGCTTCCACGTACCTTGCGTATATCAGGAGACCCTTCTAGGATAGCTTAAATCAACTGAGTAAATCCTTTTGGCCGTCTTGTTGGAGAAATACATCAAGAACAACACTCAGGGAGCTACTACGCCCGTGTTGTCTAGGTAGTCACGTATTCAGGCAAGGGTTCTGTAGTAGGGATTTCTCCCTTGCTACAGGCAGGAACAAATCCCTTCCATATATAGGATGAAAGGGTAGGGTTCCTGTGAGTATGGGATGAAAAAGAAAGAAAAAACTACAAACAAGGTTAGGGCCTAACTGTAAAAACCTTGCAAAGAACTATTAGAATATGAAAGAGTTGCAAGAAACATAATGGAAACATGCACCAAAACATTAGCAATAAAACTGCAAGCAAAATATATTAGACAACTACAATAAAAATGACAAAAAACATAAGTATACCTTCTCTAGGTGGAAATGGGCCACCATGCCCTAGCTTTGGGAGCACCTCTCAAATGGAATGGGAGCTTTGGTTCAATGGAGGAATGGAGGAGAGGGAGGGTGAATGACTTGAGAGATAAGGGGTCTCAAGGCACTCACATGGGCAACATAATGATAGGGAGATGAGAAGTCATTTGAGAGTGACCCCCACCCCTCTATTTATACTTGTTCTTGAGATTTTTAGGGTTTTAAGCCCCTGGTTGGGGATTTAGCCCCTTTTTAGGGATTTTAGCCTCTTTCTTCCAATCCTTAGCTCCTTTGGTGGTTTTAATCTCCTTTGAGGGGTTTTAGCCCATTTTTGGAGGTTTTAGCCCCTATGAGAGATATTTTTGGCTCTTTTTGGCTATTTTTAGGGGTTTTTAAGACCTTTTTCATATTTTTGAGCATTTTTGAGGGTGTGCAGGTCAAATGAAGGTCGTGCATAGATGTATTTGGGTGGTGTAGGTCATGTAGAGCTTATCGACGTTTTTTTGGGTTAATAGATTGCCCCCTGATGTGTGAGGGTAGGAGCTCATCGTATGGCCAATGGACATCATAGGATTTTTTGGGGAGAGGTGGTGCTTCCTGGGCTAGGGCATGGTGGCTTTTGGTTTTTGTATTAATATGGTTCCCATCAATGGGTGATATACAAATAATGTGTGACATGTATCTAGATGAGGTGGGCATCCCCATGATCATAACAATGTCAAATTAATAATGTGATCTAAGCTATATAATACAAGAGTCAATCATGTACAATTGTTGTTACAATAGTGGTTGCCTTAATGAGAGGCCGAATACAATACTGATATGAAGAACTGCTAGATTGGACCCATGACATTCTCATGGAATGCTATATCTTCATGACTGACGGCCTGTTGGATCTGGAATGGTACATAGTTGTAGGGACCCACTGACGGAGAGTCGGAGTCTCTGTGGTACAAATATGCTACATTAAACATAAATATATATAGAAGCATTGTTGGGGCTTCTAAACACTGCCTCCAATGCAACCCAAAAATCACAAGGGACATGAACTTGTTGGGGTCCCTTACATAAAATCATCAATGTGTTAGAGTCAGGTGACATCTGGGGTCTTCGACCAAATAATGCATGGACCAATACCCTGTATGAATCTCAACGGTGCGATGATGTAGCTGGAGTCGAGCACGTAAGAAACAACCATCTTGAGAGGCACTAAGGAATACTCTCAAGTGGTCCAAGGAACTCATCAATGAGGTTAATGAAACCGAGATATAGGTACCTATGGGTCTATCCTATGGAATACATGTGTTGTCATCGACATAGGGAGACCTGCAACTGGCCAAGGCAATGGTGTTTCCTTGACCAGAAGCATGAGGGAGATAACTAAAATATGTGAGACAATCTGAGGATTGACCCACTGAATGGGGGGAGGGGGAGGGGAGGAGTTGAGTAGGGGCAGAGGGAGTGTAGTGGACTCAAAATTCCTTTGTTCAGAGCATGATAGTAGGGTGGACCAGGCAACAAATGAAATTGACTCATGGGAAAGGGATCATAGCTATAATACCGGGGATGTAACTGTAGATGGGAAATACTTGGGGGAGGTAGACAATTTTGGTATTGATGGGATCCAAGGAAGACACATTGCAGAGTACTCTGAACAAAGGTGACCCAAAGTGGGAATACTACCAAACTGTTATCTGTGGGGCGGTCTCTAGAGACATCGTTGTGGTACGATATCATGGATTTTTGGCGAGCTCGAGAGAGTAAATGATCGATGGTGCTTTCAATTTTAGAGAGTCTGAAATAATGAAGAAGACTCCAGTGGGGGCTCTTTTTCGTTGGTAGTCTCCTCTGCCCGAAAAAAGATAAAAGTATACACAAGAGAGCTTGCCCATCCATTAGGGTATGGGAGTCTTCTTTACCATTGGTAGTCTAGTTAGGCCAGAAAAGGTTAAACCTATATTGACTAGACGGTCATTCAGATACTTTTACGAGCATGAATGAAACTAAGTTTGCTCGGCAATCTTTTCTTGATGAGAAGGATGGAAAAGAGCTTAACGACAACCCATGTTGAGATTTTTCGTAAAGTTCGTCCCCTCTGCCCGAGAAAGCATAAAAGGATGCAGATGGGAACGTTCTTGTCTTGAATGTGCCAAGGTGGTCCTTTTCATTTGATGGTCTACATAATCCACAAAAGGAGATAAATGAGATGATGTAGAATCCCTTTCCTATATTTTAACGAGCGGGAAAGGAAGTAGCTACGGTCGGCAATCTTTTCATTCTTTTAGGAGTTAGAAAAGAGCTTAAAAGAAACTCCAGTACGGTCAATCGATTGAGGAGGCATTGTTGGTACCCCTTGTCAGAATAGTGGATAGTGGTCCAAAGGTCATCCATGCAGTATGGATGGAGCAGGTGGGTCTTAAACATACCAATACATGCATGGGATAGATTGTAGCAGAGGCATGCAAACCGAGGTGGCTCTCGGATATAGGTCAGGAGAGTTGTGTGTGAGTTATGGTGAACGAACTTGACTACATGTGATGTGAGTGTAAGTCTAGAGGCAGTTATGTGCAAAATGCATGCAAAGAAAATGATCCATCCTTTAGATGATGGTCCAAAAAGCCACGTAAGGTGTAGTGGGCGGATTAGACAGCTATATGTTGAAATGAAATGACGTGCCTTCCAGGGGGTGGCCCGGGAACCTGCATGAGTGGCAATAGGAAAATGTAATGCAAGTATAGGTCCGGAGAAACTTACATCATAATGATGTGGCTTGTGAACCAAGGTAAATCTCGGGAAGTGGCCTCGAAAATTACCTATTAAACATGAGATGATGGTCTCATTAAAATAAAAGATGAATATTTGATCCCGGAGGTGTGAGGGGTGTCTCAAACAGGATCCAGGTGAATTTGGATTAGTAGCTAATGTTGTTGCACTTGAATTGTGGTTAAAAATGTTGAAAAACAAAATAGGAAAATCAAGTGACTCGTTGGTGATGTTAAGCATAAAATATCTTGAGGTAGAGTCCATTGTGGGGATTCTCCAAGAGTTGTCCATCAGAGTCAATAAGGGTGTATGCCCCTTTTTTGAGGCAATGGTGGACAATGTATGGGTCGTACTACATTGAATCGAACCTTCCTTTGCCCAACTTGTCATTGGGTTGGTCATAGAATAGAACCATATCTCCTTCGCTGAAGGTGCGAGGGTGGACATGGGAGTCATAGTGGGCCTTTGACTGTGTTTTCGCTGCTTTGATGGCTTGGAGGGAAGCTCGATAGTCTTCTATGGTTTTTTCAAGTAGGAGGAGTCGTTCTTCCAAAGGCGAAGTATCAGGGAGGAGTTATACCACGAGGCGGAGGGATGGGATCTGGCACTCTATAGGGAGTACTGATTCAATGCCATGTACTAGGTGAAAAGGGGTGAAATCGGTTATGGTTTTTGTGGATGTGCGATAAGCCCATAGGACGAAGAACAACATGTGATGCCAGTTGGTTTTATGGTTTCCTACCATCCTTTGGAGCATTGTTTTAATGATTTTGTTGACTACTTCAACTTGGCTGTTGCCCTGGGGATAGTAGGAAGATGAGTACTGGTGTTCAAATTTCAACATGGTTGAAAGCTCAGTCCAAAAAACATCTTCAAAGTGTTTACCATGGTCTGAGACCAACTGTTTAGGAACACCAAATCGTGAAATAACATGGTTAAAGAAGAAAAGTGCCGCCGTTTCACTTTTGCAATCAAATGTGGGCATGGCCTCGGCCCACTTAGTGAAGTAATCAACTGCCATAATGATGTATTTATGACCACTGGCTGAGGCAGGGTTGATTGTCATGAATTCGATTGCGCATTTGCAGAAGGGACTGACTGTGACTACAAGGTGTAACGGTGCAAGGGGGTTCTTGCCTTTGGGGCAAAGAGCTGACAGCTATGACAATGTTTGACTACCTCTATGCAATTAGCAAATATAGAAGGCTAGAAGTAGCTGACCTGTAGAATATTTTGGGTGGTTTCCAGACCATAAAGGTGGCCTCCACAAGCTCCACTATGTCAGTTATTAAGGATTGTCTCGGCCTCGTTGTGGGTGAGGCACCGACATAGGATGGTATCGATTCCTCGATGATATAGGACATATCCAATCAAAAGGTGGCAAACGGCTTGATGTCAGATGCATTGCCTATCCTCATAGTTTAAGTGAGATGAAAACTTCTGTGTTTGTAAATATAGAAGGATGTCCCCATTCCATGGGTCCTCTATGGATATGACGAATAGAAAATCATCAGGGAGGTCATCCTTAAGTGGTGGTGAGATGGTCAATGGGGGTAGATCTGTCATGAGCGCGGCCAATGTGAGTGCCTTTGTGCTTTTTGGGGAAATAAACTCTAAGTCAAATTCTTGGAGGACGACTACCCATTTGGCCGTGCGGCCTTGTAGAAGGCGGCGACTTAGGAGGTATCACATTGGGTTGGAATCAACCACTACACGAAGTATGGTTTGCAATGATATAGTGGCACAACTTCTTAGTCGACACAACTTCTTAGTCGAGAAGATGACAATGAGGACTAATTTCTCCTCGGGTGAATATTGTAGTGGGGGACCTGTTAGCCTCTGAATGATGTAATAAATCACATGCTCATGGTGAGCATCGTCTTTCTGAACCAAGACTCCAACAATGGAATTTTTTGAGGCTGATACATAGAGAATGAAGTCTCCAGTGAAGTTTGGTGCTAAGAGTAATGGTGCAGAAGCCAGGGCTTGCTTGAGTTCATAAAAAAATTCTTGTGCTTACTGATCCCAAACAAAGTGGACTTTTGTGCATAGCAGGCGAATGAATCTATGGGATTTTGTTGCATACTCTGGTACAAAGCGGTGAAGGAAGTTGGCCTTGTCTTGGAGGCTCTATAGTTGGTGTTGAGTTTTTGGTGAAGGGAGATCAAGGATAGCCTGAAATTTGAGGGGGTCTACCGTTGTCCCATTGTGAGATATGATGAAATTGAGTAGACGGCCTGATAGGACATAAAAAATGCACTTTAGGGGATTTAGGTGGATTTTATACTTGCGGAATCACAAAAAGACTTACCGCAAGTCATTTATATGTTGTGCTCATTTTGGTGATCGAGCAGTAAGGTTGTCCAGGTAGACCAATATGATATGGATTAAATCATGGAAACAATATGTCATGGCACACTGGAAGGTTGCACCATCGTTCTTCAAACCAAAGGGCATTACTTGATAGGCCAATGTGCCCCACGGGGTTGTGAATGTTTTAACGATCTTCTTTCCATATTTGGATTTGGTTATATCCAGAAAATCCGTCCATGAAGGAAAAGACCTCATGTCTGACACATGCATTGATAATATGATCAATGAAGGGTGTTGGGAAGTTGTCTTTGGGACATGCCCCATTTATATTGTGTAAGTCTGTGCAAACATGGATGGTACCCTATTTTTTAATTCACGGGAACAGGATTTGAAACCCAGGTGGTGTACGCAATGGGGTAAATGAAGCCGACTACGTGTAGCTTCTCTATTTTGGCTTTAACCATGGCTTCTTTGGAGGGATGGATGGGCCATTGCTTTTGGTGTACGGGGCCACATCGGGCCATGTGTCGATGTAGTGCTCCACAATGGATGGATGCAACCTGGGAATTTCAGTGTTAGACCAGGAAAAGATGTCGCAGAATTCTTGGAAGAGGACTTTGTAGGTAGCCACTTCTTCTGGGAAGCAAGATTCCCCCAACATTATTTCTTCAACAAATTCAGGATTGGTTGAGATGTTGATTTTGATAGTTGGAAATATGTTTTCCATGTTCCCTTCTTTGAAGTCATCTAGAGTTGGAATGGGATTTTTGAACCAGTCGACTTTCCCATGAATGAAATCATTGGTTTCCATGGAAAACTGGTCAGACTGTGACACAAGCTCTTCGGGGAGGAAGAATGAGAGATGGTGCATGTCATCCCATGGGTATTCTATGGTGATTAAGGCTTAAAGTATCTCCTCATCTTTACAAAAGCAACAAAGGGACAAGTCTGATGGACCATCGATGATGGTGGAGACAAGAGGGTCTGTAGAACTAGACATCATCTAAATGGACGTAGTGTCTGAAGAAGGAGGTGGGGGATAGGTTTCTTCGATCATAGTGATCTCAGATTCAAGGGAATGTTGTTGAAGGTTGGCTAGAGCCATTCAAAACTTGGACAAGTCCTAGTAGTGATGAGAGTAGTGTCCATACAATCCGTAGAGGGCGCAAGCATGGTTTGTTCTCAATGACTTGTTTCTCACTATTGGCATGCTTGGGAGTTCAACCACAAGGAGCTTTTTTGTTGTATCCATGGAATCCAAATGAGCATGGATTATGGGAATATTAGGGCAGTTTTGAGTTGGATGGCCCTGTTCTTCGTAGATGGCACAAGGCAGGATCTGTCAAGGTTTAGCGATAGCTTTCACGATTTTTCCCTTGGCCCTTTTTAGGTGGGGTGGTTTGGGTGTAGTGTGGTGGTTGGTTTTTGTGGGATGGGTGGAGGATGAGATTAGACCACAATGGGTTCCAGGGGGGTGAAGACTACTTGGGGCATTGGTGGTTGGGTGGGTGGATCAAGGTACCACATGGGGTATAAAATGTGCGATGACACTCCTCTATGTTCATCACTTAGGGATGAAGTTTTGGAAAGTTTAACTTCTTATAATATCTTTGAAACCAAAAATTTTAAGGATGAATATTATGAACAGGAGGAGGGTAGTTATATCTTAAGATGTGATACCAACAAGGAAGAGTCTCTCACATATGACATGGATGGGAGTGATGACTATTGGAATTTCATAGATAATCCAACTTGTGAAAATATAATTGAGAATCCCATCCATGATGTGTTCAGCAAGGGGAGTGTCTATTCAAAAATTTGTGGAAGTCCAATCTACGATAAATTCGTAGAGGGGAGCATGGATCTGGATACCTGGGAAAATCTTAATATGGAAGAGAAGCATTTAGAATTTTCACATGATCATTCAAAGTATCATGCAGAGCCACACAAAGTCAACAATAATGAATACATGGAGAAGCAATGTTGTGAAAAGTTAGATGTGATGCAGTCAGTGGAATATCAGTCTCAGCCATCTTCTTCACATGTAGAGGTTCCTTATGATTTGGAGCAGCCCTGATGATTAGTATGATGATGTAGTCAGTCTGCCTCATCCTGCCGATTGGTATATCAGTCCTATCCAGTCATGGATAGAAGCAGCCTGCACGAACACATACCAGTTTGGGAAGAACTTCAATGAATTTATTCATGCCTATGATTTCCCATCTAGCCTGCCCATTCTGGATCATCACGCAGGTTTGAATTTTCTAAATAAAATATCCTTACTTTGGCTGGTAACCAAAGACAAGGAAAATAATTTTTATGTTAATAAAATGCTTAGGTGGTTACATTGGATTTTTTTATTACACCTAACCTTTTTATATCAAGCTTAGAGTAGGAAAATAAGCTCCTAAAAGAGAGCATTTACTTTCTGCATTTCTGTTCTGTACTTAGCTATAATAATTTTTTTTTTCATTAGTTAGTTATATTTATTTTATTTAAATAAATCAACTTAATGGTTCATTTGGTTTTTATATAAAGCTTTTGCTACTAAGGTTTTCTCATCAAGTTGAGATATTTTTACAGGGTGTATAAACCAGAGATTCTGGTGTTCTCATATCCTCTCCTTGCCCCATGACCAGATCGAGCACATATCCCACAGTTGGAGCCAGATTTTTAACCACCTAAGTTTTACTTAGTGGTTTTTTATCAAGTGAGCCTGGTGAACCGGACAAACATGCTTTTTTTGGACTTCAAAATACCTTTGGAAGTGCTTATGGGAAGTGCTTGTTGTACTATATCACATGTTCATACCCCATAGGGGAGCTGTAATAAAATGTTCTAGCATGATAGTGTATGTAAAAGACTCGATCTCTTAGACTTTATTTGTCAATCCGGTCAGCCTAGGGTGTTTCTTCCCTTGGTTATTATTGGTTGTTGAATAAATGACTGATAATTTCTGAGTTTTTCACTCAATACCTCCAAAGTTGGGGTGGTTGGCTTGGCATTTAGGCCTATTGAGGTTATTAGAGTCTATGTGTCAATGTATAAACATTCTAGGAAGTATGGCTGAGTCATATGAACATGTCTAAGTCCCCCTAGATTTTAATTTTTTTACGTTTTTAAGTTTTTTTTAAGTTTTAATTTTTCCAAAACTTAGGCTATTATTTAATAGTCTAAATGGAAAAATTGGTTTTGTAATAAAAGTGGGCTCAAGAATCAGTTTCAGTCATAAGGGTGCTCATATTCAAGCTCAAAGCACCATGCAAACCCATAAGCCCACTTTTCCTAAGTTTTGAGTGATCTTTCCATCACTCAGGTCAAAAATCCCTAAAAATCAAATATTGATTATTTTAATTGATAAATTAATTAAAGAATGGAGAAAACCCCAATTCCTAAATCATTGGGATTTGCTCTGATTTGACTTAAATCAGTCTCATCAGCTTGGGATTGAATGGATCTGACCATTCCTTGATAGAAGGAGGTGATATGGACTAAACAGAGTACATTACTGAATGCAATATTGGGAATTGCATCCTCTCTCTCTCCTCCACACGTGTGGGCTCACGTGGATGAGTTTTGGTGGATGCTTTAGTTAGAAGGTTGAGGTGTCAGTCAAATCAGCTCTCCGATTGATAGTTGCATTCAGTGAGACTCAGATCAGACTCAGATAGACTCAGATGAAGCTTATATTCACTCCATGTGCAACTACAATCTCTCTCTCTCCTTGGGAATTGCGCCCCCCTATGCTAGATTTCCTGTTTTTGCTATAAATAAAGCACATATTACCTCTTCCAAGCTAGTTAGAACCAGATTGAGAAGCTGTTTCTATTGTATTGTATTGCTTACTATTTTGGAATAAAGAAGCTTTGGAGGCAAGATATATGGTGTAATGCTCTTCATGTGTGGATGGTAATTGTCAAGTGCTTATGAGGTATAATATGTGTTATTGATCTTTGCTTTTTGCTGGTTAATTGTTGGCCTTGAAGGAGAGAGATCCCTCCTATTGGGGTAAGAGATTATTCTAGTTTGATTTATGCTCTTATTGTTTTCTTGTTTCAGACCTCTTGGAGTTGCATGTATTTTAAGTTTAATTGCATGCTTTCTAATTGTCTTTTTCTAGCAACACCCATGATTTAACCATCTGTTTCTGCAAGGATTTCTAAGTTGTAGGTGATCTCACTTGTAGAAGGGGTTGAGATGGTTTGTATATTCCTCATATTCAGGATATTTTGGAGGACATAGTCCCTCGGTGTTCCACCAAAGTAGACTCCAATTCCCAACATTCCCAGGCTTCAAACACTCTTTCTATCTCTTCCTCCTAAAAATCAAAATTTTTACCTGGTTACCTTATTTACAAGCTTTGATATAATTTAGATATGTTATATTAATGTAAAAATTAACAAATATATTTTGTTTCAAGGCTCATAATCTAGATCTCATTCCTAAAAAGTTTCATAAAGCATTCTAGATCTAGTTTAGGGAAATCGTCCGTTTTGCATGGCAATTTAAAGAGAATCCATAGTTTGCATGCATTATATTTTTGTTCTTTGTTTTAAAAGATAAAATACAGAAATCAGTGCATATCACATTGGCTTCCCCAAAGGAAATCCAAGACCCCAAGGAAAGTTGCTTTCCTTGGTTCCGTTTTTACCATTTTAGCTAGTTTTAACTTAGTTTTTTTGGGTTTAAAGTAGGATGACCCAAAGGTACTTTCAAAGTGATTTTGGGAATATTTAATTCTAATAATCTCAATTTTTTTTAGCAGGCATAACAGAAAGAGGAGAATTTGTTGTTCGAAAGTGGCTTTTGGGCCATCTGAATCCCCCCAGAGGTCTCCCTTTTGATTATAATCTTCAATTTTGGAATTTTGTAAAGGATTGGTTTCATATTGTATAAGTAAAAAGAGGATTCATATCAGTTTTATGATATTTTAGCCATTGATAATAAAAAATATTTCCGAATAAGATCTTTCGATCCCATTCCCCATCCCCCCCGGGGGGATTCGAGAGGCTTTTTTCAATTTTTTCAATTTCTTATTTTTCTTTGCTCTAGATTAGTTTAATTGATGCAAAATAATATGATTTGATTACTTTATCATATATTCCATATTACAATATCAAAGTAAATTTAATACTTACCCCACGACTTCCCGATTGACCCGAAAGGGGAAAGAGATGCGTGGTATGACTAATTAGAAAACTTGTGGTTTGCTTCCTTTTTACTGCTGTGAGGACCCTGCAGCAAAAAAGTAATCAAAATACACGATATAGCAGCAGAACTCAAAATCACTTTTATATTAATCGTAGGCCACTTCGAGGGGGAAACCTCCTTTGAGCAAGCTCAATACAAAATAACTTCACGGTGCCTTTCTTGGCCTCAACACACACTTATATACTAAAAATAGGCACCAATACTATGGGTCAAAACCATGGGCCAATATAAACTATGGATCAACAAATACTACAGGCGGCTTACAAAGCATATGCGCCCAACAACAATAACACAAACTATGGATCAACAATTACTATGGGACAACTTACAAAGCATATGCGTCCAACAACAATATACTAACACGGTAAAGAGAAGGATTGACATGGGTTCCTAACATCCCCTCCCACTTAGAAAAATCTTTGTCCTCAAAGCTTTAGATGTGGAAATTGTCGCTGAATCTGAAGGAGTGGTTCCCACGTAGCATCCTCAGGCTGCATTCTGTGCCATTGAATTAAGACCTCTGTGATAGAGTGAGAGCGAAGCTGACGAGTGCGCTTATTGAGGACAGCCTCCGGCTCCAAAAAGATGGATCCTTCATTATCCAGTTCTGGTAAAATAGTCTGGCCTTTGATGTTGTTGCCAAGAACTTTCTTCAAACAAGAGACATGAGAGACTGGATGAATGCGGGAAGAAGGCAGAAGTTCCAATTTATAAGCAACAGACCCAATCTTCTGAAGAATCCTATATGGCCCATAGAGCTTTGGAGCAAGATTATGATTCCCTTTGAGTTTTAGTGAGGATTTCTTGTAAGGATGGAGACGAAGAAAAACCATATCACTGGCTTCAAAAGTGCGCTCAGAACGATGCTGATCAGCTTGTTGCTTCATGCGATTTCTTGCCATGTGAAGGTTTTCGCGCAAAATGCGAAGAACCTCATCATGGTTTTGAAGGACTGCGTCAACTGCCTGAACTGGAGAGCTGCTGGGGGTGTAAGGAAGAAGAACTGGCGGTGCCTGACCATAAACTACTTCATATGGAGTCATTTTAGAGGCAGTGTGGTAAGAGGTATTGTACCATCATTCAGCAAGAGGGAGCCACTTTTCCCACTGATGTTTTTGCTCAGAGGAGAAGCAACGAAGATAAGTTTCCAAGAATTTATTGATAATTTCAGTCTAACCATCCGTTTAGGGGTGATAACCTGAACTCATCTTCAGTTTGGTGCCAGTGTGGTGAAAGAGTTCTATCCAAAAATGACTGGTGAAAGTCGCATCACGATCCGAGACAATGGAAGAAGGCATTCCATGAAGACGAAAGATCTGGTCCAGGAAAATTTGAGCAACGGAAGAGGCTATATAGGGATGGCTGAGAGCAGAAAAATGACTATATTTGGAGAGGCGATCAACCACAACCAAAATCACAGTCTTCCCTCCATATTTAGGGAGCCCTTCAATGAAATCCATAGAAATATCTATCCATATCCAGGTAGGTATGGGAAAGGGCTCGAGCAATCCCGGAAGGGGTGTTGTTTCACCCTTATTGCGCTGGCAGGTATCACATTTAGCCACCATCTGTTGAATTGTCCTTTTCATGCCCTGGCAAAAGAAGTTGCACCATGCCCGTTCATACGTTTTGAGAAAACCAGAGTGCCCAGCTGACGGAGAAGCATGGAGTTCATAGAATATAGCTTGTTGAAGAGCTGTGTTCTGGGGAAGCACCAGACGACCCTTGTATCTCAGTGAAGCACCATCCCAAGAGTAATGTGGGATAGTAGAAGGGTTGTTGTCCAAGCATTGGATGATGTGAGATAATGAAGAGTCATTGACATAACCCTGTTGAACCGATTGCAACCAATTTGGAATAGGCATAGAAATAGCGGAAAGAGAACCTTGGTCATCAAATGTGCGAGAAAGGGCATCCGCCACAATATTGTCCTTACCCTTCTTATAAGTGATCTCATAGTCATAAACCATGAGTTTGCTAACCCATTTCTGTTGTACTGGGGAGGATACACGCTGTTCTAGGAAATATTTCAGACTCTGGTGATCAGTCTTGATGCAGAAATGATTCCCTAAGAGGTAGGGTCGCTACTTTTGTACTGCATGCAAAATAGCCATCATTTCATTCTCATATGTAGAGGTAGCTAAATTCTTACCGAAAAGGGCTTTGCTGGTGAACGCAATGGGGTGTTCATCTTGAAGGAGAACAACACCAAGTCCATTGTCGCAAGCATCACTCTCAATAGTGAAGGGCTTGGAAAAATTGAGCATGGCTAGAATAGGTGTAGTACACATAGCTTGTTTCAGCTTGTCAAATGCACACTCAGTAACATGTGTCCATGTAAAAGAATCCTTTTTCAACAGAGCAGTTAATGGAGCTGCAATCTTCCCATAATCCTTGACAAACTTGCGGTAGTAGCCAGTCAACCCCAAAAAACCATGAAGGCTCTTGAGTGTCTTAGGAGGCAGCCAATTGTTCATGGCAGAAATTTTGGCAGGATCCACAGGAACCCCTTGTGCTGAGATAATGTGCCCAAGATACTCAACTTCATTTTGGACAAAAACACATTTAGACTTTTTGGCATGGAGATGATGATCAGAGAAAAGTTGCATTACAAGAGCCAGATGCTGGAGATGTTCAGCCCATGTTTTACTGTAGATGAGGATATCATCAAAAAATACCAGAATGAATTTCCACAAATAGGGTCGGAATATTTTATTCATCAAGTCCTGGAATGTGGAAGGAGCATTAGTGAGACCAAAGGGCATGACCAAAAAATCATAGTGGCCATCATGTGTGCAGAAAGCTGTTTTAGGGATATCATCCTCATGAACCCGAATTTGATGATACCCAGAGCGAAGATCCAACTTGGAGAAAAATTGAGCACCATCAAGCTCATCAAGAAGCTCATCAACAACATGAATTGGAAACTTATCCTTGATGGTGAGGTGATTAAGTGCTCAGAATTCAATGCAGAGGTGCCATGACCCATCTTTTTTGCGGACAAGAAGAACTGGTGAAGAAAAGGAACTTGTGCTTGGGCGAATAATACCTTGCTTCAGTAAGTCCCTAACGAGGAGTTCAATCTCTGTTTTTTGGTGAAATGGGTAGCGATAGGGCCTGATGTTGGGAGGAATGCTGCTAGGAAGGAGCTGAATACGATGGTCCTCTGGTCGTGAAGGTGGAAGTTCCACTGGTTCAGCAAAAACACCTGTATATCGATCCAGAATTTGTTGGAAATCCAAAGGAGTAGTGGGGGCCGCTGATGGTTGCATTTGAATGGAATGGAGCTGAGCGATGACACCATGGGAAATATTCTTAAGGATTTTTTCCATGCGATGTGAACTGATGATGCTGAGAGACCCTGGTTGTAATCCTTTCAATGTGTGTTTGTGTCCATCGGGGGAGAACTGCATCCAAAGTTCAGCAAAATCCCATAATATGGGGCCAAGTGTGCGTAGCCATTGAGCGCCAAAAACCACATCACATCCGCGTAAGGTCAAGGAAAACATGTCAAAGTGGAGGTTATAATCTCCCATAGAGATACGCACATTACGACACTTCCCTTTGCAAGGTAAGGTGCCCCCATTGGCGACCATGACTTCAAATTTGGAGCAAGGATGGATAAAACAATCAGCTTGTTTGGTGATCCAAGGGTCAATGAAATTATGAGTGCTGCCAGAATCAATGAGTATTGTAAGAGGAAGCTTCTTGAATTAATCGTGTACCCGCATTGTTTGGGGGGCAGTGACTCCAGCTAAAGCATGGAGGGATATCTCGGGCTGGTCGTCCTGAGATGGAGGGTCAGTAGGCGGCTCCTGAGTGTCAACCAGAGCATCCATTGTATCGGAAGCTTCTTCACCAATTTCAGAGGCAGGTGGAGAATCCACATCCAAGAGATAGAGATTTTGTTGAACACATCGATGTCCTTGACTGAATTTCTCATCGCAATTATAACAAATCCCTTTTTCTCTACGTGCTTGCATCTCTGTTTCAGACAAATGCTTGATTGGAGGTGAGCGAGGAGCTGGAGGAATGGGAGGTCGTTGAGAACCCATATTTCGAAAGGGAACAAAAGAGGATTTGGAGCACTGTTGGGCTTCCATCTTGTCTTCTGCCAACTTAGCCAACCCCAGGGCTTCCATCATTGTGTTGGGGCTGAACATTTTGACCTCAGAGCGAATTGCATCCTTTAGACCACTGATAAAACAACTCCAGTAGAAGTCATCAGGTAATCCTTCAGTGTGATTAACTAGTTTTTCAAATTCAGTTTGATACTCTTTCACAATGCCAATTTGGTGAAGTTTAGTGAGAGCTCCTGTGAAGTCATCAAAAGCACTAGGACCAAATCGTTGCAAAAGGAGTTGGCAAAAATCAGGCCATTTTGGCTCTTCATGAGCCTTGATGTACCAACGATACCATTGAAGAGATTCCTGTTCCAAATGAAAGGAGGAAAGTGGAGATTGGTGGACATCAAAAGTATTATGAAGACTGAAATATTGTTCTGCACGATAGATCCATCCAGTTGGATCAGTACCATTGAAGCGAGGAAAATCTAACTTCGAACCGCGAAAATTGCTGGAAGAAGAGAACCCATTGTTTGATGAAGACTCGGACTGCCATCTGGTGTTCATAGCTGAATGCTCAAGATGGAGACCGAGAAATTTTTCATCCAGTTCCTGGAGTTTGGCTTGGATGGCTGCAAGTGCTTCCTCCATGGTTTTTGCTCCTGTGCGGGTGACAACCATAACCAGGAGTTTTTTTTTTTTTTTTGGGGGGGGGGGGGGGGGGAGTGGGTAGAAAAAAAAATAGAAACTGTTTCAGTAGAGGAAAATATGGATTTGGGAAAAAATCAGAAGGGTAATTTGGGTTTGAGTAAGTTTTGGACACTGTCGAAAGGACAGGGAAGCAAAAAATGGGGATTTTAGGAGCGGGGTGAAAGAATGAGAAAATTTGGTAGAGAGGGACAACGAAGAAGAATGAGGAAAGGAATACGGTGGCAAAATTTGAAGGCGTTTGGGTGAAAATCGAAGGAGTTATCGCAAACCCTAAAAATAGACAAATGTGGGATTTTGGGTTTTGGGAAGTGGAATTTGGGATAGGGTCTTCAGGAATGAAATATGCAGAATGGAATTGTAGAGGTGTTAGTGAAGTTTCAGGGAAAATAGAGTTGAAACCAAGGAGATATGGCCAAAAAATAGAAAAAAGGGATCTGTAACGGTGCGAAAGTGATTGAAAACAGTGGAATCTGCAACGACGCAGAAGTGATCGGCAACAAATGGATCTGCAACGGCGCGGAACTGACCAGCAACAGTTCTGGACAGAGGAAATCTACGATTGTGCAACTGAAAATAGATATGGACCCCAGGTATGTGGGGCTTCCTATCGGTTCAAGGGATTCACTCGGCCACCAATGCTGTCTGACGGCTTGTGTATTGGGGTAGTACCCCTCACTCCACGGCTCAGGTAAAACTGATAACCTCTTGGCCACAAACGACAGCTCTTGGTTTACCTCACGGGTGGGAACTAGTCAATCAGGTAGGGGTCGTTGCCCTTTTCACTGGCAGGTCCTCTCAATGGGCCAGCTACTTCGGGGTTCCTGTGGTACTCCTCACAATGAATTTTAGGGCTTATGTCCAAGTACTTCCCACATTTAAGCGGATAGGGATTATTCCCAGATCTGAACCTGCAACAGAAGCGAACAAAAAAACATTTGGGCAGAAATTTCACCCAACGAGACCAAGAAAGTGCTCTGATACCAGATGTGAGGACCCTGCAGCAAACAAGTAATAAAAATACATGATATAGCAGCATAACTCAAAATCACTTTTATATTAATCGCAGGCCACTTCGAGGGGGAAACCTCCTTTGAGCAAGCTCAATACAAAATAACTTCACGGTGCTTTTCTTGGCCTCAACACACACTTATATACTAAAAATAGGGGCCAATACTATGGGTCAAAACCATGGGCCAATATAAACTATGGATCAACAAATACTACAGGCGGCTTACAAAGCATATGCGCCCAACAACAATAACACAAACTATGGATCAACAATTACTATGGGACAACTTACAAAGCATATGCGTCCAACAACAATATACTAACACGGTAAAGAGAAGGATTGGCATGGGTTCCTAACAGCTGCTTATCATTAATCTCTGCAAACAATCTTTTAAAATCAACCCCTTCCTTTATTCCACGATTGAGTTCCACTTGGACCGAAAGAGGTTCCTGGAAGGTTTTTCTTTCTAAAAAACTCATCCTTTAAAATTTACTAAAATTGATAAGACTCTAGTGTGTATGCTCTGCACTTGGCTACGGTTTGTTTTATAATTCAAGCTGCATCAAAAGAAAAGTGAGTGAATAGATTAATTAGTCTTCACCCTCCCCAATTAACCACCATCAGGTGAAAATCCAATGCCTTGATCAAACCGTAAACAGTGGAAAAATACCCAAAGGAAGTGGGAACTCCTAGATAGTGACCTCGGGGTGCTGATGTCTATTACACCTTTGGGTGTATTATGAACATAGTCTCAAAGACTCCATTCATCCCACACATTCCTTGCAGGTAGCTGTGAAGGTTTATTTTTGGACATACTCCAAGTACCCCTCGGGTATATCTAGTGTCTCCCCTCGCTTAATTTAATCCATTCATATTTCACATTAACTTAAAACATACCAAGAGGGAATTGCAAAACATTCACTCCAAGCACATGCAAGTACACTTGATTATTTTATGACTCCATTTTTAAGGCACTGGTCCCGTGTTTAAATCTTTTGATATATATATATATATTGTGTGTCAACATTGTGCTTTATTGTGCTCATTTTTCATCTTGTCATATATGGTTATGTATGGTTAATTTCAAACTCCTAAGCAACTATATCAATTTAACATCATCATACTAAAGTAATTTTCCTTAGTAACTTAATAGGGTCTACCCCCCTTGGCTTCGTTAGGAGTTGAGCCTAAACGGAGGATTCGAGAACAAGGTGACAGCCTTGACTTGAGACTTACCCCCAAGGACACACTGAGTGGATTGAATATTTTTTCCATGTCCCCCCCTTAGGTGTGTGAAAGGTTCCCAATCCATTACGTTATTTTGGCACCACACTTTCAAATTTGGTTCCATCTTTAATTTTTTTCCATTTTTGCAATATGTGGTATTTGGAGGCAACTTAGGATGCTCATGGAATCGTGCATAGACTGGGAAGCTACTACTGGACTTGCAACATATTAAAGAATTTCAATACTTAAATCCAGTTTATAGATCACTGCATCCCACCCTTCTCGTTCTTCAAGACACCCTTCTCACCCTCATTCATCCCTGTAGCCGTAGATTCCACCAATATCTTGTAAAGGTATGGGGATTTCTTTCCATTCCGTGTCTTTGATTTTTTTGTACTGAAATAGTGTAGTTAATTGCCACAAATTTGTTTGATTTGTTCTTTCTGCTATCAAATGAATTGTTTCAAATCATATATCATTGAAAATATATGCTTGGCAGAGCACCCATTTGAGATTGAGGTAACTGACTTCATCCTTGCTTGAGCTCTTCTAAGTATTTTTTCTATGGTTTATGCTACAGTGTTTCTAGGGTTTTGTTGTAATCTTTCCAAGCATTTGAATGTGGGGTCTCTATTATAAGATTGTATCATCTTATTGAATTATTTTCTACTATGAATAATTCTCAGAGTGTCTATTGTCCAAGTATTATATAACTAAAATTTGATCTAGGTGTTACTGCAAATAGGAACGTTAACTATTATATGATGCTTGTGTATGATAATTTCTTGGTTATACATCTTCTGTATGGCTTCTTATCAGTGTTACTAGCATATCCCATCTTCAATGTCTTGTAATGCCAATGATTCCAACTAGTTCTTGCTTTTCTTAAGTTTGTTATATTTTTATCATTTAAGCAATATGATCTTAGGATCTTCTGAGAGAATAACATGCACAACAACAAACACAAGAGACAAGAGACACAAAGAATTTTCCTCGGGGAAACCATAAAGGAGAAAACCCCACAACTTCCTCAGAGATAGAATGAGCACCAATGGCAATAGTAAAACCCAAAAACATAAAGGTGATCTCCAACAACTTGTTCTCTCTCTCTCACTTGAGAGATATTCTCCTCTCTCACCTATGTGCCCTAGTGAGTGAGTGAGTGTGTGTTAAATAGAGAGTCTCACTCTCTATTTATATTCTTTTGTTCACTTAATGTCCACTTCAACATGTCAACCCCACTTAACAATTACTTACTAGGGCCAAAATATCTAGGAGAGTCTAATAAGCCTAGTGCCCCACAACTGTGGGGACTTTTCCCTCCGATCAACAAGGAGGGTTTACCTTAACACAATTGTGGGGACTATTGCCCCAACTTACAATGGATGTTTAACCTCAATGACTTTACATGACTTTTTTACATTATTGAATCTCCCGATCGGAACATCGGGGCATGACATGACTCAATTAAATTATGGATACTTCCTAGAATAAACATCGGGGTACAATACATAATATATACAAATGAATACATTCCGAAGTTACAAATACATCAACACTCCCTCTTAACTAGGAAGGTATTCTCTCGACACAATTTATCAGCACAAGTCTTCTTCTCTGTATCATCTGGATCATCATCAATTCATATTCAAGTCATCTTCATCAAGTTTGGATCATCACTGGATCATTGAAAACTAGATCATCATCAAAGTTGGATCATCACTGGATCATCATCATCATCACTTCTTCTACCATCTTGATCAAAGGTGCTATATCTTCATTCTTCTCGTCAAAGGAAGTTCTACAGAGCCAACCCTTTTTCATGTTGGTTGTAGGCCTAGCATCCATGTAGGTATTCATCTTCTTCAGAACTTATATTTGACCACATGTCAAAAAGGCCCACCCAACACTTACATCTGACCATGGGAGGAACACATCCACCACCATGTCAGAAAAGCATGCCCATCACTCACATTTGACCATAGGAGGAACACATCCACCACCATGTTAGAAAGGCCCAGCACTCACATCCGACCATGGGAGTAACACATCCAAGAACCATGTCGAAAAGGCCCAGCACTTACATTCACCAACATGATAGGACACACCTACTATCATCTGTGAAAAGGACCAACACTTACAACGATCAGCATGATAGGAAACAACTACTATCATATGTGGAAGGGATGAGCACTTACAACCAGTGGCATGGTAGGACACAACTACTACCATCCATGGAAGGGATCTGCACTTACATCTGACCATGAGAGGAACCAATCTAGCATACATGTCAAAAGGGCTCTCAGCTCTAGGATGAGTATTCCTGGTAACTGACCAGGTGCCTCCATTCTCCTGGAGAATGGCCTCTCAACACTAACCTGAGTATTCCTAGTAACTGACCATGTGCCTCCATTCTCCCAGAGAATGGCCTCTCAGCACTAAGCTGAGTATTCCTGGTAATTGACTAGGTGCCTCCATTCTCATAGAGAATGGCCTATCAGCACTAAGCTGAGTATTCCTGGTAACTGACCAGTTGCCTCCATTCTCATAGAGAATGGCCTCTCAGTACTAAGCCAAGTATTCCTTGTAACTGACCAGGTGCCTCCATTCTCATAGAGAATGGCCTCTCAACACTAAGCTAAGTATTCCTAGTAACTGACCAGGTGCCTCCATTCTCATAGAGAATGGCCTCTTAGCACTAAGCTGAGTATTCCTAGTAATTGACTAGATGCCTCCATTCTCATAGAGAATGGCCTCTCAGCACTAAGCTGAGTATTCCTAGTAACTGACCAGGTGCCTCCATTATCCTAGAGAATGGCCTTCAGCACTTATATCTAATCATGTGGGAACACATCCCTCAATCACATGAGAATGGATTTGCACTGATCATTTGGTAACACAACCCACAATCATATCAGAGCATCTCTGCACTTAAATATGACCATGGAAGGAACCAATCCTCTCAACATCTTAGAAGGGCTCATGGACTCATCACTTCCCCTTGGAAGGAACCTCGATCTGGAGAACACCAAGATTCTCCCTGAAGAACTCAAACTTCACTTTGGCCATTTCTAGCATAGAATCACATCAGGGCTGATTACGTCCAAGGATAACCTACGATCTTTTCCAGGACTGATTACATCTGAGGATAACCTATAGGACTGTTTACATTTGAGAAACCTACAAGCTTCTCTAGGATTTATGCTCAGACAACCTGTCTCATCGACTATGCTAGAACTCCCTCTTTCGAGAGATCTCGATCTAGATCACAAACTGGAGCTTCACTGCTCCTCTCTGCATCATATAAAAATGCAAGTCAGATCAATCAAATCAAATAGTAGTTTTCAAAAGAAACATACTACCTCCCAAATAGCAAGTGGAAACATCTTTTGACATGACCGTACTCAATGCCATACAGGACTCCTTCTTGATAAACTCGGAGATCACACCTGATCTCGTACTGAAGTAGCACCTCGAATTTTTCTTCCTATCAATGGCACTACCTACCCAATATGAATCCACACAACCCTCTAGGTTAATATTTTGATTCACATCATACTTGAGCACACACTCAATTGTACCCTTTAGGTACCTTACTGCATCCTTTGCAACCATCAAGTGAAAATGTCTCAATGTGTTCACAACAAAGCAAATATCTGGTTTCGTATTCTTCAGGTACATCAAGGAACAAATCATCTGATGATACATCGTAGCATCAACCATCTCCAATGAATCATCACTCAATAGCTTCATGTTTGATTCCATAGGTGTGGTCATGGCCTTGCAGTCCATCATCCTAAACCTCTTCAGGATATCCACTGCATACTTCCCTTATCCACAGGAGATTCCATTCGCATTATGCCACACCTCCATGCCTAGAAAGTAGTGTATCATACCCAATTCCTTCATCTTGAACTCAACAACAAGCTTCCTTCTTGCAACTTTAATGAGTTCCTCTTTTCTATCAGGAACAAGTCATCGACATATAATAGGAGCATCATTGGTCTTCCGGATTCAAACTTGAAGAAAAGGTTGGAATATGCTTTACTCTCAGTAAATCCTAGAGTCATCAGTAAGCTTTCCATCCTATTGTATCATGTCAAACCTTAGGATCTTCTGTAGTCACTCCCTCTGAAGTGGAGCATCATTCTCCCTCTGCCTTTCGTATTCTATGCATTCTTTCCATGAGAAGCCTCATGCTACGAATACTGCCTTGTATCCGACAATGTTTCCATCTAATGCATGATGGAACTACGAACTTCCCTTCAGGTCTCAATACTGTATCCTAGAAATCAGTCTTCATTTTGGATTATTAGAGTGAATCTTGAACTATTGTCACTTGTTCTTCGGAACAATTCTCATCCTTCTTTTCTTGTAGGCGATTGTACGCGATCTTTCCTACAAGTCAAATGCACTAGTTGTATCATTAGAAACATTTCATAATGGTAAATTCTTATGTATAAAGATATAATCATGAAACTATTTTAGCCAATACAACATTCATCCATATCTCACGGAAACTTTCTAGATGACTTCCATCTCTACTAGGACAACATTGAGATTGTGCACTAATCCAATATGTCAGCAAAGAGGTTTCATTATAGATAAGTAGCAATGGAGAGTTGTATAGCACCATGAGCTACTTACCCATCACATGCATATTAGTAGTATACTGTCATTAATGCAAATATTCTATCATGCATAATATGTAACACCCTGGTTTTGACCCCGTTGCATTAAATGTACATGATGTATATATTGTAATGAATCATGGTGTGGAGCTAAAGGCAAAAGCCCCACCATCGATTTGGTTGTGTTATGTTCAGCGATTGAAATCATTGCCAATGATATATCATTATCTACGACACATATTAGTTTCAGCATCATGTAAATATGCACTTTAATTAAAATGAACCCCAACTAGCTATGTCAATGCAGCCATGATGAAAAGGGCATGATTTTCCTAAGGATAAGGGGGGGGATGATTAAACTTTGAACCTATGGGGAAAAGCCATGTGTTAGTTGTTAAACCCTTTTGACTTGCTCACCTTCCCTTGTCTTATCCAACTACCACCATTAAAAGAGTTCTGTTGTTAGTTAGGGTAGTTACTATTGGGAATTGGTGGGTGGAAGGACTGTCAGTCCTTTCCCACACTCACACTCCACCTGCAGGTTGACCCTCACGTTGGCAAGGAAAACCACCACCGCCATTAATCCATGGGGACTCTCCATTCTCTCCACTATTCCATTCTCTCCATTGTCGGCTCATCCTCACACATAGGCAGGAATCGTTCATCCTCATGCATAGGCAGGAATCGTTCATCCTCACGCAGGGGCGGTAGTTCTGTTCATTCTCACGCACAGGATTTTTCCTGGTTTTGACTCACGCAGTGTTGAATTTTCATATGCTTAACTAAGACATAAGTATATCATTTCATTTTTCATAATAAAAGCATATAAAGTAGGATCACTGAAAGAAACAGTATCACAAGAACAACACAGATTTATCCTCGGAAGACCCTAGAGGGAAAAACCCAGCAAAAGCTTCCTCAATATAGATGCCCCAAAAGGGAAAAAGGTAAAACCAACAAGGAGATCAAAAACCTGATTCTCCTCCTTCTCCAGCAACTCCTCTCCTCCACAAGTGCGCTATTCCAAGTGAGTGCGTGTGTCTCAAATGAGGAGCACTACACCTCTATTTATATTCATCTGTTTACTTAAAGTTTACTCAATCAACATGTCGGCTTAAGTTAACTCATGTAGGATTGAGTTACACATGTAGGCTCAAGTAACCACACTGGGGTGCTGATGACCCACCTTTACAAATAGAGGGAACTACTTCATGACTCTTATTAGTTCTTCCGATTAGGAGCATCGGGGTACAATGTAATACAAGTGGTTCTCCCGGTTGGACCATCGGGGACCACAAAAGATACATAAAGAATATTCTTCGAAGTTACAATATTTCAAAACTCCCCCTTAATGAGAAGGGTATTCTACATCAACAACAACAAGAGTAGAGATAGTGGACATCATCAACATCAGCAGGCTAACACATCTATAAATCATTGGAAGCTTTTCAACATCATGTAGTCTTCATCTTCAATCCTCAGTCTTCATCATCAACAACATCTTCAGCATTTTGATCTTTCAATTTGCAGCGACATATTCAGCACTTGGACCTTTTGATCTGTAACATCTTCAGCACTTTGACTGGTTCGATCAGCAACAACATCTTCAGCAGTTTTATCTTTCAATTAGCAACAACATCTTCAGCACTTGGACCTTTCGATCAGCAACAGCTTCAGCACTTTGACCGTTCGATTAGTAACGACATCTTCATCATTTTGAACTTTCGATCAGCAACATCTTCAGCACTTTGATTTTTCGATCAGTAACAACATCTTCAGCATTTTGTCCTTTTGATCGGCAACATCTTCATCATTTTCACTTTTCGATCAATAACAACATCTTCAGCACCTTGACCTTTCGAACAGCAGCAACATCATCACCATATTCTGATCTGTCAAACATAATCATCATCACACTCTGATCTTTTGATCAGAAACATCATCATCATACTCTGATCTTTCGATCAGAAACATCATCAACATAGAAACACCATCATCATACTCTGATCTTTCGATCAGAAACATCACCAACATACTCTGATCTTTCAATCAGAAGCATCATCATCATACTCTGACCTTTCAATTAGAAGCGTCATCATCATACTCTGATCTTTCGATCAGAAACATCATCATCATACTCTGATCTTTCAATCAGAAACATCATAATCATAGTGCGTCATCGTCATACTCTGATCTTTTTAGATCAATATGTCATCATCATCATATTTTGATCTTTTGATCAGTACGACATCATCATCATTAGCAACAACCTGCAATCCACAACTCAAATACAAAAAGTATTTGGATCACTTTTGGACTTAAAGTCCAGGGATGATACAATCCCACCACATTCTCGACAACCGAAGTTACCGGATTGATTACGGGAGAATCAGTCCCTATCACTTTAGAAATAAGTCCAAGGACGATGCAA
>LPNX010676845.1:214942-238387 GCA_001517045.1 Pseudotsuga menziesii | reverse complement strand
GATAGCGTCGTTTCTTATCCAAATGCTGAGGTGGATAAGAAGTTCTTCAAGATTTGAGATCTTAATATTTCTCATTGATTGAGGGATCTTCTTTGGAAGATGATAGCTTGATCTTCAGAGACGAACTTCTTCTTCTTCCCAAAGTCGGCTGAAAGTAATCACTTCCTTCTGGAACACATTTCTTAAATGAATGAATTTCATGATCCTAGGAGGCCATCCAAGTTGGCCATCACCACTTCTGCATTCTTCACTTCTTCTTTCCCCGCTTGAAGTTGTTCTTTGATTTGAGAGATCCTTATGACTGCATGTTCTCTGCATTCTGGATCTTCACATTCTTCAGCTGGTTTCTTAAGGTCATAATCTGATCTATGATATTCCCTTAAAATAGCTTGGTCAAGGAATAAAACCTCATCGATGTCTTTAGGGAAGACACTTGTAGTACAAGTTGATTCGAAACTGAATCATCAATGATCTTCTGGGATTTGATGAAGTTCTTCTTGAGAAAGGATTCTAGCCTCATCTCCCTCTGAAACTGGATCCTCTATGCTCATGTAGGTGTCCAATCCATTTTCTTCAGAGAGATCATATACTTCTAGGCTTGGAAGTTGTCAACTTCACCAAGCTTATCATCAAGCTGATGTCATAGATCACTTTGAAAAGAGAACCTCAAATGAACATAGTAAAGGATTAGATCTTACCGATTTGAGGTGTCCGTCCTGGTTCCGGAGCTGGCTGATCTAGGGTTTGTAACAGAAACCATAATTTTAAAACTTGGAATATTTCAAATATGATTGGATAGACAGATAGATATCTTCAAATGGAGCTGTCCAATGTACTCCATTTCTAAAAACAGTGGAGGGAAGCTCCCGGAACAGGAAGCCCTAATTTTCCAATTTCTTCTGCAGAAATTCCTGTTACGGTTTCTATGATATATCCGCAATTTTGGATCCTCTATATCTGAAATTTTGTATTGAGGTAACCTCACATGTCCCTGATCCACCACCATAGGTTTCATCAGAATTAGTTTCACCATTTTGGATTTATGATCCTTTTCCCAAGGTGACCTGTTACAGGACTGTTCAGAACAGCGAAGTTGTACGACATGCCACGTGTCACTAGTTCATCTTATGAGTCTGATATTCGGACCACCAAAATTAAAATCTGTTCCCTTTCTAAAACATCTTCATGAATTCCATTTGGACCTCTGTAGCCCAAGATATTGCAATTCTCCCCAGGTGTCCTATTTAGGGATGAATTCTGAAAGAGGCTGGAACGCTAACTTGGAGAGAACATATCTCCTAGAATACAACGAATATGTGGATGAATTTTGGACACAGTGTTCATCAGGATGTTATCTTCGGTCCCTGAAATTTTCAGCTCCTGATACGTATCCAATTTCAAAATATAGCGAATGTACCAAAACATAGCAGTTTTAGTATTTAGGGTTTTTCTAGCTCGGGGTCAAACTAGGGTTTGACTTTCCCGGAGATTCACCCAACCAAAAAACTTGATCCAGGTATCTAAACTTTGGTTTTGATGAGGAAAGAAATCCTATGCTAGTCTCACTCAAAAATTCCTCTTCTGTAGAAAGCCCTAATTTCCACATCGAAAATTGAAAATGCTCGGAATCGAATTCCGCTTCGACAGAACGATGCACCCTTCAAAGGAGAGTCAGCCTAGCCTTCTTTTGCTGATTGATTGTGGAGAGAGAACCAAAAATAAGAAGCCCTAGCTTCTGTAACTTTTGAAAGCTGCCCTATTCAGGTTAGCTCTGATACCATGTTGAATTTTCATATGCTTAACTAAGACATAAGTATATCATTTCATTTTTCATAATAAAAGCATATAAAGCAGGATCACTGAAAGAAACAGTATCACAAGAACAACATAGATTTATCCTGGGAAAACCCTAAAGGGAAAAACCCAGCAAAATATTCCTCAATATAGATTCCCCAAAAGGGAAAAAGGTAAAACCAACAAGGAGATCAAAAACCTGATTCTCCTCCTTCTCCAGCAACTCCTCTCCTCCACAAGTGCGCTATTCCAAGTGAGTGTGTGTGTCTCAAATGAGGAGCACTACACCTCTATTTATATTCATCCGTTTACTTAAAGTTTACTCAATCAACATGTCGGCTTAAGTTAACTCATGTAGGCTCGAGTTACACATGTAGGCTCAAGTAACCACACTGGGGTGCTGATGACCCACCTTTACAAATAGATGGGACTACCTCATGAATCTTATTAGTTATTACGATTAGGAGCATCGAGGTACAATGTAATACAAGTGTTTCTCCCAGTTGGATCATCGGGGACCACAAAAGATACATTTAGAATATTCTTCGAAGTTACAATATTTCAACACGCAGCAAGCTGGGAGCCGTGTTCTTTCATCCATGATTTCCCTGTGAAGAGCCATTCATGTTTTTTAGTTGTGTGTATGTTTTCCTTATCGATTGTGGCTTGTGTATATGTTATCCTCTGCCCATCTGAGAACCTGGCTTTTCTTTCCATCTTCAGACTGTGTAAGTTTCCCTGGTGACTTCATTGTTGAGAATGGATTGTTGTTTTCCCCACGTTTATTGGCTGTGTTTGCTGTTACGTTTTGGGGGATGCTGTAGGTTGTTTTGGAGTCTTTTTGGCCATGATAGGGCCAAGAACGGCTCAGGAATTGTTTTCCCTATCCAAGCTGTGAATCGCTTGTTTGACTGTGTGTATGCAGTGGTTGGTCTTCGGACTATGTTGGAAGTAGGGATGGGGGCTTGGTTTGCTTGATAAACCTGGTGTGTTTGGAAACCACATAGACAAATCTAGAGGGCTGGCTTTCTTCTCCACAACCCCTAAATAGCACTGGAAGGGAATTCAGGGCCTGAGGGATTGTGTAGCAGAGAAGGGACTGATTCCTTGTGTTGGGTGTGTGTGGGTGTCTTAGAAGTCAAGCTAGTTTTGGTGTAGGTGTTCCTAGATTTGCAATGGGCTCGCCAGCTTAGCATTTATCCTTTCCCAACTCCTTGATGGCCTGATAAACCTAACCATGTTGGATTGGCTGTCTTGTTGATGGCCTGATAAACCCAACTGTGTTGGCTTGGCTGTGTTTTGTGTATCCTTGGCTATGTGTAAACCTGCTTGTTCCTTATTCCTTGGGGAATCATTCCCATCTCAGGGGTGGTAGCATTTCTAAGAGATTTAGGAGCATGCTAGCCTATGGTTGGGTGGAATGTTACAGTGACGTAGCTAGGTGCGGAACGAGTTCTTTATGAGATAAGTAATCTTTTCTATTTTACTTCTGTGATCATATTTACTATTAATGAATATGATGAACATGTTGAATGCTTGTATGAACACATGTGTGCTTCCGCTGTATGATAAATAATCATGTATGCATGTTCTAGTTCAAAACATTTTGTTTCAGCATTTTATGTACATACATGTTCATGGGGCTTTTATCCCGGATGTTTAATGCCATGGTAGCGTCCTCTTTGCCGGTTCGAGGGTCGAGGATGTTACATAATACATCAACTGAATATAAACACATGCATAAAAAAAATAATATCAAGAAATGACAATTGAATACTTATCTTTATTTGTTTTGTGGTAGACTCCTTTCAGATTCATCATCTTCTTCATTCATAACAGCATCATTTCTTATCCAAATGCTCAAGATGGATAAGAGGCTCTTCAAGAATTGAGTTCTTCATATTCCTCATCACTTGAGGTATCTTCTTTGAATCATGAAATCTTGATCTTCAATTGCTCCCATCTTATTTTCTCTTATTATGACTTGAGCTTCTTCTTGTGTGTGCTCTTCCTTGAGTCTGCTGAAAGTATACACTTCCTTCTAGCACACATTCCTTCAATGAATGAATCCCATGATCCTAGGAGGTCATTCAAGGTGGTTATCATAACTTTTTCATTCTCCACTTCTTCTTCTATCGCTTCAAGTTGTTCTTTGATTTGAGAGACTCTTGTAAAGTATGACTGTATGTCTCTGCATTCTGGATCTTCACATTCTTCAACTTTTTTCTCAAAGTTATCTTCTGATTTATGTTCTTCCCTTCAAATAGCTTGGTCAAGGAATCTAAAATCTCTTTCGGTGTCTTTAGGGAAGACACTTGTGGTATAAGGTGATCTGTGATTGAATCAACAATGATGTTCTTTTCCTTGACCAAGTTCTTCTTATGTAAGGCTTTTAGCCTCATCTCCCTCTAGAACTGGAACCTCTCTACTCATGTAGGTGTCCAATTCATTTCCTTCAATAACTAGTGAGATCCTATACTTCCATGTTTGAAAGTTTTCAGCCTCACCAATATTTTCATCAATCTGCTGTGATTAGTCATCTTGAAATGAGAATCTCAATTGTAAATAGAAAAATATTAGATCTTACCGATTTGAGATGTCCATCTTGGTTCTGGGGATGGCTGATTTAGGGTTTGTCAGAGAAAACCTAATTTTAAAAACTTGGAATCTTTCATATATTATTGGATAGAAATATATAAATCTTCAATTCTAGCTGTCCAATGTACTCTTTTTCTGAAAACAGTGGAGGGAAGCTCCCAGAATAGGAAGCCCTAGTTTACCAATTTCTTCTACAGAAATTCCTGATACTTTTTTTTGTGGTATGTACAAAAGCATTACTCCTCTATGTCAAAAATTTCTTTCTAGGGTAACCTCATTGGTCCTTGTTCCAACACCATAGGTTTCATCAGAATTGGTTTCACCATGGGACTTATGAGTGTTTTCCTAAGGTGACCTATTTCAGGACTGTTCAACATAGTGAAGTTGTACAGACTTCCACGTGTCACTGTTTCATATTCTAGGTCTGAAAATTTTACCATATAAATTACAGTCCGTGCCCTATTTGGAACATATTGATAAATTTCACTTGGACCTTCGTAGCCCGATCTATAGAAATTCTCCCCAGGTGTCCTATTTGGGGAGGAATCCTAGGAGAGGATGGAACCCTAACTTGGAGGAATCGTATCTCCTGGAATATAGGGAATATGAGGATAAAACTTGGACACAGTGTACATCAGGAATTTCTCTTCGACTTGTGAAAGTTTCACTACCTGAACCTTCTCCAATATCTAGATATAGCGAATTTACCAAAACTATCCGTTTCAATATTTTAGGGTTTTTCAGGCCCGGGGTCAAACTAGGGTTTGAATTTCCCGAAGTTTTCTAGGGTTTTTCTGCTTTGACAAAAAGATGCGCCCTTTAATGGAGAGTTATCCTAGCCTTCTTTTGCTGATGGATTGTAGAGTGAGACCCAAAAAGTAAGAATCCCTAGCTTCTACATCTGCACAGTGTATTCTTCTCAGGTTAGCTCTGATACCATGTTATATTTTTATCATTTAAGCAATATGATCTTAGGATCTTATCTGAGAGAATAAAATGCACAACAATAAACACAAGAGACAAGAGACACAAAGAATTTTCCTTAGGGAAACCATAAAGGAGAAAACTCCACAACTTCCTCAAAGATAGAATGAGCACCAATGGCAGCAGTTAAACCCAAAAACATAAAGATAATCTCAGAAAAATTGTTCTCTTTGTCTCACTTGAGAGATATTCTCCTCTCTCACGCATGCACCCCAGTGAGTGACTGAGTGTGTGTTAAATAAAGAGGTTCACTCTCTATTTATATTCTTTAATTCACTTAATTCCCACTTTAACATGTCGACCCCACTTAACAATTACTTACTAGGGCCGACATCTCTAGGAGAATCTAATAACCCTAGTGCCCCACAACTGTGGGGACTTTTCCCTTCGATCAACAAGGAGGGTTAACCTTGACACAATTGTGGGGACTATTGCCCCGAATTACAATGGAGGGTTAAACTCAATGACTTTACATGACTTGTTTACATTAATGAATCTCCCGATCGGAACATCGGGGCATGACATGACTCAATTACATTATACATACTTCCTGGAATAAACATTGGGGTACAATACATAATATATACAAGTGAATACATTCTAAAGTTACAAATACATCAACAAATTTCACTATCCTCTTCGAGCTCAATACTTTTACCAGATGTTCTGGTGACCCCAGATCTAGATTTAGTTTGTTCTACATGATCTTAATTTCTCTTTTTGTGGTGGGTTTCAATTGTCTTCAACTACATATACTTTCAATTATAGTTTTCCTGTTGATCAATTTGCTAGTTTTCTTTCTCTTGGATCTCATGAGAATATACATCTTTCCTAAAAATGTACATCTTGTCCAAGATCTGCATAGTGGAATCCGATCTAAAAGTTGCAAGCTTTCAGAAATGAGTGGATTAATTAGCTCATAAAAGGTTTCCCTACACTATATCTTCCATAAGTAGATCCTTGTCACTCTGATCATATCCTGATCCAACACACCCTTTCCTCCTTGTTGGGTCATCTATTTATCCTAGAAAGGGGTCCCTTTTCTACGAAGAGGGACAACAAAACGAGTGTTGTATTTAGCAATAAGTAATTCTGAAAAACCTTTGGCAACCCTATAGTTTCATACAGCGTGCTTAATTGTTTTTGGTTATTTTTATTTATTTATTATTTGTAGGAATTAAATACTGGATGCTTTTTCAAAAAAGAGTTCACCTTCAGCCTATTTCATAGGTTTCTGAATAATATTGCATTTACATCAATTGTATCTATAAGGGATTTGTGTTGCGCTCTTGAGATGAAGTAGACTTGTTTGAGGTTGAAGCATAGTCTGTTAAAAGTTTGAATGTATTTCTCCTATGTCAATCCTATCTTTGCTCCATCCTTTTTTAGGTTTTGGTATATCTGCCTCTACAAAAAAATTGATATACACTCTTTAGATGAAGTAAAAACATGTGTGAGATTTAAGGGGAATATTGATTAAGGGGTAAATTGGTCAGTGTTTGTGAAATCTAGTTCCTTTAATAACTGAAAGGTTTAGCATGGAATTTGAAATGAGCCAAATTCCTTTAACCCACTTGTATATTGATGATGAAGATGTCTTTTTTGTTTCCAAAGAGGCCTCTCCAATACAACGGAGAAAATTGAAAAGGTTGAAGAGAGCAGGGAACGCCCCAGGTAATGAGAGAAGGAAAGTTCCTCTTAGTGATCAAAATAAGATCGCTGATGAAAGTGACCCCATGGATTGCATGAATGCTAATGAGTTTGGGAGAAATGGTCAAACATTTACCACTAGTTTGGAGCAAATACAAGATGCGAAAGAATAATGCATTGAACAAAACAATTTTTGCAACCTATTGGATGAAGTAGATAAGGAGGATGGTCCAAAAGAAGATCATCAAGATGATAATGTCCACACTAAAATAGAGATGATAATGTCCACAATAAAACATAAATGCTTGAAATCATAAGCACATTCATGGATAACTCTGCTCCTGGTAAGGAGGATGACCCAAAAGAAGATCATCGAGTTGATAATGTCCACATTGAAACATAAATGCTTGAAACCATAAGCACATTCATGGATAACTCTACTCCTGGAAAGGGAAAAAATAATGAAAATTTGTAAGTCCTTGCTTGTAATACTGAGCATATAATGGAAGCAACAGGAGAGAATCAAGTTGCTAATAGCTACACAAAAATAGAATCACTTAAAGGAAAAAACAAATTGAGTAAAATCACTCATGAAAAAGACAGACATAATAAGAAACTAAAGAAGAACCCAGTTAGCACAGATGATTTTATGGTGGGAGCATCAAATGAATTACAAAAATAAGCTTCACACTCCCTTGAGAAGGAGGAGAAGAAGGAGAAGAAGAGGAGGAAGGGTTCACAAGACAAATCCAAACCATCTCCCAAATCTTTGGATACAATCGAAAAGAAAAGGTACAAAAAGGTAGATTATTGCACATAGTTTGTTTTATGTTTTTTATAGGCCTTGATTCATATATTATTTCAACATGGGTATCCATTTTATTTGTAGAAAAAGAAGTCTAACCTTGAGGAGATACATGCTGAATCCCAATGACTTTTACGAGGTTTTCTTGATTATTTGTTTTTGTGTTACCTCTTTTTTCCTAGATACTCTTTTAGATTGTGGTAATTGGAAATGCATTTAAAATTCCTATACCTAAATATTATTTGTTTTGTATCAGAAACATTGAATCCTTCTTTCAAACCACAACAAATTGTTGGGAAATAAATTTCATCTATATTGGAGAAAATCCATATTTGAAAGCTCCATCTTGAACAAAAGTGGGCCTTACACATTCAATTTCCATCCTTCACAACTTGAGGGATTGTTGGAGCATCGATTTGTTTCAGATTTTGCACATCACAATCGTTTACAGGTGAACATTTTAATTTTAAGCACTTTTCCCCCCCAGTGCCTGTTATTTAATTGAAATGTCTGTTACATAATTGAAACTAAATTATTTTATTTTTGTCTCCATTGTAGTTTTATGATACTGTTTGAATGGCAATATATATATATATATATAAATATATCACGAATATTCAATATTGGCAGTTGTTTTACCTACAACTAGTTTCAAAGTAACTTTGGGACTATAAGATTGTCCAAGGTTAAACCAATCCATATAGAAAACACAGAAACAAAGAATGAGATACTAGCATAGTAATTAACTGAAGATTCTTCTCATCAACTATCAATTCTAGCAGTTGCAGGTATGATTCTACCTTAGCATTAGGAGCAACTATTTTGTTCCTTTGCTAGAAAATACGCTCAAGTCTATGTTCTTCTACCTCCCTTGTCAAATTCTTAACCTGTATTGTAAGTGCTTCGATGCTTCCATGTATAGGAATAATATTCCCTTTGATTCTCTCATGAACCCACCTTTGGATTTCCTTGTATTGATTACTAGCTAATGAACATGTAGCTCTAGTACAATATTGAGATCCATGGTGCTCTATTATTTTCCTATTTTTTTGAATTCTTGACCAACCAAACACTCTAGAAACTTGTAATTCTTTCATGTGTGGTTCTTATTTGGATTATCACCTATCCCATGAAATCCATACAAACCTGGACAGAAACTTGGGCAGAAATGAAGCCTGTATGTATTCTTCCCTCTTAAGCCAAGTTACTAGGAATCAGATCCACCGGTTTTTTGAAAACTAAGGATCTGGATATGGTGGGGAAATCACAAGTATAAACAATATCTCACTCTCTCTATATGTATGTGCTGCTGGAGTAGATCTGTTGGAGTCTATGTCTATAAAATTTTGACAGGAATCTGAATTTGTCAATCTTCTATTCCTATTTCATAACTACTGCAATCCAGTCCCAATCCAAGTCAACCCAGAGCTGGTTTGGTTGTTAATAAGAGATTATGTTTCCAAATAGTTCATTCCAAAAAGAAAATCCTTTGACATAGACACTAGATCTCCAGCAACCAAAATCAAAGGGATTTCTTACATCAAGCTGGAAATGTGAAAAGTAAGTTTTAGGATTTCAAATTTTTGTTTTTTTATTGAGTTTTTGTTATTTTTCTTTATTTTCTTTTCCCATGAGAAAAATATCATTTCTTGAGAAATCGGAAACTGTTTCTCAAGAAATTGCTCTCCATCTTGTTTTTGGTAACGCAGATACAACATCATCATATGAATTCTGATAGTTGTAAATGCTTTCATTAATTATTAAATGCTATCATTACGTGGGACTATCCCACTAGACCTAGGATGATTACAAAAATGTGGGAGTATCTTACCAGACCAAGGATTATTAAAAAATATTTATGTATTTCTTCTTACTACTTCTAATTGTTTTTTATTGGATTAACTATAAGATTGGTTTCCTTTTATATTAAACATCAACTGGCAGTCTTATTTTATATCTTTTCTTAGCTAGAACATTTAGCTTTCAGCTACACACTTAGTACTTTGTTTGTTTCCTCTTTTAGTATTGATTTAGGAGTTGATTTCGTACTACTAATTTGTATTTACGCTGTTTGTACTCATTTAGTCCGTTCAACATTAATAAAATTATGTCATCTTACGTTCTGTATTTTTCTTTTGCAAGTCTACCTCACATTGGTTCAAATAGAATATTATTGCTTATTATATAACACCATTAAAAATGACTAGAAGTTTTTTATTATGTGCATAGTTCTATATTGCTTCATTGGCTACACTCTTGAAGAAATTTATGATTTCTAATGGCCATATTTTGCTTATTCAACATCATATTAATAGAAGATATAGCTAGTGCATACTTTTGCTATTCGTTTTTTTTATAATTCATTTCTTCAATTGAATAATCTATTTAGTGTATTGAGTGATTAGTACTTTGAGTAATTGTTTTTGATACTCTTTTGCAGTCATTACTCGAAGGTATATTTTTACGCATTGGAATTGCAACTGAGGAAGAGAGGCCTCCTTCAACAACTACAAGGGAGTTGGTCTAGTTGAGACAATGTACGACTATATCTAGTCTAAGGTATGGGATTTTTTAAACTTTCAACCCCATCCCCCTAACTATGAAAAACTTGTGTGCTTTATATATGGTTAACTCCATATAAACATTGGATACTGTTCATTTGCTTAGTCTTTTTGTAAAGTCCCTGACCCTTCGAACGATGAAGAGGATGCTACCAAACCATTAAACATCTGGGCTAAAATCCCCATGAACATGAACATACCTAAAACCAAAATAACATGCTTTGAACTAGAACATGAACAAATACATAATCATTTACATAAACAACGGAAGCAAACATACGTTCATTCTAGAATTCAACATGTTCATCATCATTCATTAAACAATAAATATAAATGTAGAGATGAAATGGTCAAGAATACTTATCTTATAAAGAACTCGTCCCACAACTAGCTACATTGCTGCAATGTTCCACCCAACCATAGGCCAGCGTGCTCCTTAATCTCTTAGCAACGTTTCCACCACCAAGATAGGCATGATTCCCCAAGGAATAAGGAACAAGTAGGCTTACACCTAGCCAAGTATACACAAAACATCAGACCAGCCAAGCCAACACAGTTGGGTTTGTCAGGCCATCCACAAATCAGCCAAGCCAACACTATGGGTTTATTAGGCCATCAAGGAGCTGAGAAAGGCTAATTGCTAAGCTGGTGAGCTCATTGTAGAGATAAGGACACCTACACAAAAACTAGCATGGATTCTAGAACACCCACACACACCCAACACAAGGAAATCGGTACCTTCTCTGCCACACAGTCGCTCAAGCCTTGACCTCCCTTCCAGTTCTATTCAGGGGTTGTGGAGAAGAAATCTAGCCCTCTAGCTCTATATGTGTGGTTCCCAAACACACCAGGTTTGTCAAGAAAACCAAGCCCTCATCCCCATTCAAAATACATTCTGAATACCAACCACTTCCTGCATGCAACAAAACAAGTGATTCACAGCTTTGTGAGAAAACAAAAGAACACAGGGTGACAACCCAACAATGGTGAACACAGCTCAGGTCAAGCAAAGAGATTCAAAGTTGTTCTTGGCCCTAGCATGGCCAAAACAACTCAGCAGAAACCCCAAAATGTATTTGCACCCACAACAAACAAACAACGTGGGGAAAACAACAGCAACCACAAATCAGGGAAAGAAGAACAACCCCATCTCACAATGAAGCGACGGGAACATTAGACAGTCCCAAAACGAAAGAGAAAATCTGATTCTCATTCTTGGACAGGGGAAAACATGTACACAGACCACAAATCCATAAGGAGAACATGCACACAAAGATCATGTCCTGAGGCCTCCCCTCCAGTTTGTTGTGTGAAGGAAAAAACAGAAAGAATCATGTGCATGAAGATGGAGAGAGAGAGTCCCTATGCATGAAGATGGGCCAAAATGATGGAGAGAGTGTGAGAGTTCAAGAATCCCTTGCCCACGTGAAGTGGTGGAGTGTGTGTGTGGGAAAACATACCACCCAACACTACCTATCAATAACTTCCCCCAACTAATAGCAAAAGTATTGAATGGGTAATTGACACATGGATTTTCCCCATAGGTTCAAAATTTAACAATTCCCCCCCCCTTATCCTTAGCAAAATAATGCCCTTTTCAATATGGTTGCATTGACATAGCTGGTTGGGGTTCATTTAATTAAAAATGCATATTTACATGATACCAAAACTATTATGTGCCATATATCACGATATACCATCGGCAACAATTCCAATTGCCGAACATAACAAAACCAAATCGATGGTGGGGCTTTTGCCTTTAGCTCCACACCATGATTAATTACAATATATATATATATATATATATATATCATGTATATTTAATGCATCGGGGTCAAAACCGGGATGTTACATTCCCCTCCCCCTTCAATAGCACTGTCCTCGGTGCTTTACAAAATTTCAACAAAATGCTACATTGGTACCTCCTCAGTGTTCCATAGGATTGAACAAAAATGGATGTGCCAATCGCATGGCATTCTCCAGCTCCCATGTAGCCTCTTCAGGTCTGTATTGTTCCCATTGCACCTTTACCTGCCCTATGGTCCGGTTCCAGAGCATTGTGACCTTCCTGTCGAGGATGCGCATTGGATCGGTTCAGAACTCTCCCTCGGGTTCCACCTGAATCACATCCCAATTTATCACATGGTTAGGGTCATGTACATATCTCTTAAGCAAAGAAACATGAAAAACATTATGATCTCTAGTGCTAGCAGGAAATGCAAGTATATATGCAACTGGCCCTATTATTTCAAGCACTTCAAACGTCCCACAATATCTTGCTGACAACTTGGCACAACTCCCAAGCTTCAAGGAACTCTTCCTTGCCCTCACTCTGAGGTAAACATGATCCCAAACACTGAACTCCCTGTTCACCCTACGCTTATCTGCATAGATTTTCTGTTTGTCCTATGTTGCTTTCAGATTCTGCCTGATCTTTACAACCTCTTGCTCCATTTCCTTGAGCAATTATGGACCAAGCACAACCCTGTTCATTGGATTATCCCATGTCACAGGTGTCCTACACCTTATGTTACAGCCTGTTTTTGTTTTCTATTTTCGAACCATTTGCTTGTCTTAAAAATATTATTTTTCTTATTGTTTTAAAGTTTTGACCTTGGTATCCTTTAAAATATTTTGATTTTAGCCTTATGTTTATAGTTGATTTAACAAGTTTTCTTTTGAATTTTTCCTTGACTTAATTAATTTCATGGTTTTTATGGGATTATAGGATGCATATATTTCTAAAAGGTTCTAAATAAATATCATAAGACCTTACTTAAAGTTATTTACCAAAAAACAACACTTTGTTTGGAGTTTTGGTTAAAAAATCATAAAACAGGGATTCCTGTAGCGCTAGCCAGAAAAAGTTATAGAGGAGCGCTACAAGAAAGTCGTGAATGCCAAATCATTTTTTTTCAGTTTGATTTTTTGGGGGTTTTGTCCCTGAGGTGTTAACCACATCAATTATCACATTTGATACATGTCTTACCAAGTTTATCATTGAAATAGGTGTATGGTCCTCGTATGAGGGAGATCATGGCTATTGCATGCAGTTCATGGTGAATGATGACAGTGAGTGGAACAAGGTAGGATTTCCAGGAATATGTTCTTAAGCTGAAGAATACGAAGGTATTGAAAGTCGTGGTGGGAACATATTGCCGAGAAATCAGAGTTTTTACAGTTGAATGAAGAATTAAGGATTTCCAGCAGTGACAGTTTGAAGTGAGCTGGATAGTTGAAGACAGCTGGAACGTGAAATTTGACACCTAATCTTTGAAGAGATTGACTTCTAGCGCTTGTATTAAGCTTTTGAGCAGGTACCCCGCGTGGCATTTGATAGGGTTTGTTTAATTGGGGGTTTTCTGTTAAAGTCCATAATGTCAAAATTCTAAGGAAGGATATGAATTTGCTCGCTCAATATACTATGAATGATGAAATATTAATCAATATATCCAAGTATTCATCATTTGAAATAATAAACTCAGAGCAGAACTATTGGAGGTCCTTGAATTTTGTGATTAGGTCAAATTGTTGCAAACTTTGGTACAGAAGAGTTCCTGAACTGTTTGATAGGGAATACTATGAGAATTCAAAGATAAATAGACTGTGAGATTATTAACAGGTGCTGTAAAATATATTGAAAATGAAGAAAAGTGGAAAAACTAATAGAGCTGAGCCCACTGATCTTAGTTGGATAGATAAATTTCCAGAATGTACAGAGCTGTTTGAAAATGCAGGATGGTTGACCTTTTTCAAGAAGATTGATGGATACAATGTAGAGGTCTCCCATAAGTTTACTTAGTGCTATGACAATGACACTGTGTCTTTTGATACTTTGCAATTCAAATTGACCAAAGAGTTGGCAGCTGAAATGGTAGGAGAAAGAGGTGATGAAATGGGAGAAATGAACAATATTCCTCTTTTAATGGGAATGGAAGCTCAGACTCATAGCAGCCATAGTACGCCGATGATTCTGATCTTTGTAGACACTAATATGGACACCCATCTGGCCCTCTCAGCACCTCCCTTGGAGACTATTGATGATCTCAGAGAAAAAATTAGGAAAGGGAATTTGTCATGCTTCCCTCATCTTGGAGAAATTGATGTTGGTGCTTTGATGGTCAAACGTAAATCCTTGTTCTATCATATTGTTGATTCAATGCTTGTTGGAAGTGATTTTCTTGGGTTAAAAGGGACCAGGTTTCCTTTAGTTGAAATTTCTTAGCCATATTTACATATCGATCAAGGAGGCCCAAGAGCAAACATAGCAAATTTTGAGAATAATAGTATGTTGAAGAAGTATCATTCAAATGAGCTGCAAGCTAATGACAAAAGGTTTCCAAATAATGGTTCAGTAAATACAGTCACCAAGAGCATGTTAGATTATACGATTTGCCAGAATCCGTCTTTACTTGCAGGTGGAATGGATGCAGCTCAGGCTTCTATGATGGGTTTGCACCATGGAAAACTTCTAACGGTGGATGATTATGAGGAATGCATCATGGAAAATCATAATCCACAGCTATTTCTGAATCCAAAACTTCCAGTGGAAGCTGGTGAAAAGATCGAGACAACAAATTCACCTCCTTTATTGTTAAATGGAACTGATGGGGAAACTGGAATTCCAAATTCCTCTCAAAGTTGGAATGTTCAGAGGCATTCTAATGAGCAATCTAATCAGACCGTGCCTGATTTACAAAATTGGAGATCAGTAAAACAGAAAAATAGTAAATCAGTTTTTCAGGGTAGTCAAGTCCTGGAAGATTGTGGTCAGCTAAGCAAGAGCACATAATTACTCGATGAAAATAAGGAGAGGAATGGAACCTATAATCACTAAGGAGGCTTATGCTGATAGTGATATTGGAATAGAGAATAGAAATAATGAGAAATGTGACAGTGGGAAGAAGAAGGTCAAACTGTCAAAAATAAGTCTGTCAAAAGAGAGCCAAGAAAGGTGTGTGGGCATTAAAAATAGACTGATAGATGCAGTAGTTGAAAAATGTGGTAACTCAAGCCATCACGCAAAGGATGAAGTGAAGAAACCAAAGGACACTCATGTTTCTTCATCAGACAAAAAGCAAGAAATTGATAGTGAGAGCCTAAGATGTCAAGCCACAGCTAAAAAATATCTTCACAAATCAACACACGTAACACAATTGGACATTAATGACATTCTTATACAAGGAAAGGTTCAAAATAATGCCAATGCATTGTTAATTCAATTGAAAAGATTCATTCTGGAAATCGAAAGGTTGCCTCTGAAAGAAACATTGTTGAAAATTAATGTCATAAGTTAAAGTAGGCTATGAGCTCTGCTACTGTAGATGGTTTTGATAGAATTCAATCTTCAAAAGAGAAGCGAGATGATGGTTTTCAAACTAAGGAGATAGATCCTATTGAAAATGATGTACCAGCAGAGATAATTGTTGCTGAAAAGATTGCACCTACAGAGACAATTTCAGATGAAAAAGAGGATATTGAAATGCAAAGATTATTGAGAATTATGCTCTGTTTTTCCCGTTTTGGGTTATTGAAATTGAATGCAGACCACGAGATGATGGAGATGAATTTTAGGAAAAAAAAAGAGGTTTTTGTTCATAAGATACCCATTCACAAAAACCTCTCTCATTTTTGTAACAGTTGTTAAGTTTTGAAAGATTCAGTTTAATATTTACAGCCTATTTTTCAGGGTTTTAAAAATATTTAATAATTTCTTGTTTTAGTGTTCATCTCGTGGGGCATATCCTGATTGATTGGAGATGAATTTTTAAAAACCAAGAGACAATTTTGTCCATAATGGACCCATTCACAAAAAACCTCTCTCAGTTTTTTCATAGGTGTCAGGTATTGAGATATATGGAAGCTTCTTTGACACCTATTTTTCAGAAAATCGCCATATTTACTAGGAATCCGATTTTGCTATTTTTAGTCAATTAGTTGAAATTTAGTTAATGTAACTACTGGGTAGTTTCAATTTCGACCTAATGAAGGGAATATAGAACTACTTCTTTGTAATTATAAAAGAGTGACAAGGGTACATGAAAGGGGTTCGATTTTTTTGGCTAGCAAGAGGAGGTCTTCAGACTTGTCCATAAGCTAAGTAAATGACTTTTATGTGTATTTTAAATAATGATTATGAAATATATGCTCCATTTACCCTTCATTTTGTTCTATGGCTTCATTTATAGCTTGTTTTAGCTACTCAAGTGGTAATTTCATTCCCGGTTTAAAGTTTTTATGCTTGTAGTGCTTGCCATTTGTGGATGAACTTCAGTGTTGTTTTCTGTTGGATACATGGTTATTATGTTATGCATATTAGTTTTTCTATGCTTGTGATTTAGTTTTTATTTGTTTTATGAATGCATTCCCTATTGTCATCAAACTTCACAACCAGAAAACCTTGAAAAACCCTAAAAATTATGTTTTGTTTTATTGAGATATTTGAGATTATGTTGGCTTGTTTTCTTGTAGCCTAGAAACAATTTCTAGCATAAACACCTTCCATACAAAGCTTCATATGGACTCATCCCCAAGGATTCCTGCTGTCCATTTTTATACGCAAAATATACCAAATGTAAGTAATCTTCCCACTTGGTTGGTTTGTCCATCACATACATGCGAAGCATATCTTCTAGTACTTGACTAACTCTCTCTGTCTGCCCATCTTTCTGAGGATGGTATGCAATGATGAAGCTTAGATTTGTACCCAAATCTGAAAACAACCCCTTCCAAAAATTGGAAGTGAACTTGACATCTCGGTCAGAAACTATTGCCTTAGGCAATCCATGCAATTTTACAATCTCCTTCATGAATATCTTTGCAATGTCATCAGTCTTATGTGTAAACTTTACCGATATAAAATGTGTTGCCTTTTTCAAATTTTCCACCACAACCATGATAGAATCATGTTGTCTCCAAGTCATCAGCAATCCTGTGATAAAATCGAGGGAAATAACTTCCCATTTCCATTCTAGAACTGGAAAAGGCTGCAACAAACCTGCTGGGTGTTGATTCTCAACATTTACCTCCTAACATTTCATGCACCTTGAAATGTATTCAGCCATATCTTTTTTCATTCCTAGCCAAAATTACTGTTTCCTGGCGGTAGCAATTGTCTTCTGGTATCCTGGGTGACCAGAATATGAAGTTTGATGGATTTCATCCATAACAACTCTCCTCAAATCTGCTACCTTTGGAATATAAATTTTTCCATTATAAGTAAGAAGTCCATCTTCTTCCAATTTATATCCCTCATACCTCTTCTCAAGACTTTACTACTACAATTTATCTTTTACGAGCTCATACACTTCATCTTCAACAGTATGATTAACAATATGCTGCCTCAAATATGATTGGCAAATACTAAGGGATGCCACATGCATGTCTTGCACCTTCCTGTTGAGTGCATCAACTACCTTATTTTATTTTACCTTTATGTGTTTGATTTCAAAATCAAAGTCACATAAAAACTCCATCCATCTCGCTTTCCTAGCGTTCAAAGTAGGCTGATCAAATAGATATTTCAGACCATAATGGTCTGTTCTGATCTCAAATCTTCTGCCCATCAAGTAATGCCTCCACATCTTGAGACCATGTACTATGGCTGCAAGCACTAGATCATGAGTGGCATAGTTATTCTCATGCTCCTTCAGCTTTCTTGACTCATAACATATCACGTGGTTGTCTTGCATAAGGACTCCTCCAAGCCCTTGTCTGCATGCATCGGTACACACCACAAAATCTTTCTCTGGATCTGCAAATTTCAATACTGGTGCACTGGTGATAATATTCTTCAACCGCTGTAAGCTTTCTTCACACCTTGATGTCCATTCAAACTTTATCCCCTTTTTTGCAAAGAAGTGATGGCATGTGCAACCCTGGAGAATCCTTCAATGAATCTCCTGAAGTATCCTACAAGTCCCATATAATATCTTACATTTGTCACATTTCTTGGAGTAGGCCAATTCATAATGGATTCAATCTTTTTAGGGTCCACAGATATACCCTCCTTAGAGATAATGTGACCTAAATACTAAATTTTGTCTCTATAGAAGTCACATTTTCTCAGCTTTGCATACAACTGATGCTCCCTAAGCAATTGCAATGTCAATCTCAAATGCTCTTCATGTTCTTCCTCATTCTTAGAATAAACAAGAATGTAATCAAGGAAAACAAGAACAAACTTGTCCAAATACTTGCTGAAGACACTGTTCATAAGGCACATAAATGTAGTTGGTACATTTGTGAGACCAAATGGTACCACTACAAACTCATAATGTCCATACCTTGTTCTGAAGGCTGTCTTATGAATGTCTTCATCCTTGATTCTCACCTGATGGTAACCAGAACTCAAGTCAATCTTGGAAAATACATTTTCTCCTCTCATTTGATCAAAGAGGTCATCAATCCTAGGAAAAGGATATTTTTTCTTCAAAGTAACCTTTTTCAACTGTCTGTAATCAATACACAACTTGAGTGTACCATATTTCTTCTTTACAAATAGAACTGGTGCTCCCCAAGGAGACACACTCAACTAGATATACTTCTTTTCTAACAACTCTTGCAGTTGCATCTTCAGCTCTAGCATCTCCGGTGTACTCATCCTGTAGGGTGCTTTGGACACTGGTGCTACTCCTGGAACAAGTTCAATTGTGAAATCAATGTCCCTCTTTAAGGGAATCCCTAGAATCTCATCAGGAAACAAATCCTTGAATTCCTGTAACACATGATAGTCCTCCAACCTAGGAGTTTCATCTCCTGTTGGCTCCAAAATATGAGCTACATACAAGTGGAAACCTTTCCTACAGAACTTCTTTAACTACATTGCTGACACTTGCCATACTAAATTCACCTTCAGAATGCCTTTCACAACTAATGGGTTCCCTTCTTCATCCATGCATTCAAAATTCTTATTATAACATGCAAGCTTCACCATGTGAGCTTCTAACCAATCCATTCCAATGAGAACATCATAGGAACCAAGTGGTAGAACATTCAGATCTACAAAAGTGACCAATCCATTCATGACCAATGGGAATTTCTCACCACTTCACTAACCTTTCTCTTAGTTCCAGTGGCTAGCTGAACTAAACAAGATTTCCTATGCTTTGCCTTCCTAAAAGCACAAATATCCACTAATCTAGGAGTAATGTAGTTGTGAGTAGAACTAGGGTCAATCAAAATAGAAACAGATTGCTCAATAATCTTACCTGCAACTTCAACCACAGTTGACTAGTGATCTACTTGGCGATCCTCCAGTCCTGCATAAATCCTAGGGACTATTCTTGCTACTTAACCCACTATTTATGCTTCTTGAATGTTGTAATTTGGGCTTGCACTCTCATTCTCAAGTGGAAAATATCTCCACAAGTGGGGTCCTTCACATTTCCAACATTTGAGTGGCCTTCTATCATGTTGTGGGTCCTTAATATTTTCTCCAGACACTCGAACTAGCTTACTCGCAACTTGGGATGGCTGCTTCTACTGATTCCTGAAGCTAGAAAGTTTGAAACCTTTCTTTCTTTGGTCAAACTTCTCATTCTTCTTATCCTTCCATGCCTTGTGGTAATCAAGTTTACCTTTTCTTTACTCATAGTAATACTTAGCCTTCCTTATTGCTTCTTCAAGAGTTATAGGTTCGTAAAACTCAATTATATCTTTGTAAGACTGAGGCAATCCACTCAGAAATCGCTGGACCTTCACTTTTTCATCTTTGATGTACCAGACATACCTCAACAACTCCAAAAACATATTTGCATACTCTTCCATGGTCTTCTATCCCAATCTCAGCTCATGGAACTCCTTAATCTTGTCATCATTGTACCTGTCAGAGAGGTATTTTTGCTTGAAATACTTCTTGAACTGTTTCCACTTAAGTCTCCTTTCACTAACCCTCTTTATTTGCTTGAAGTGCTCCCACCAAATGGATTCCCTTCCATTTAGATTGAATATGAACTAGTGGAAAATGAGAGATTAGTGACCAAAAAAATGACCAAAATCTGCATATCAATGACCACTTTTGGTTTGGTGATTGCTGGTGGCTAATTTACGGTCTTTTATTACGCGATCAAAATTGGTCATTTTTATTTTGGTCATTTATAGCTTGTCAGTTGGTCATTAATTTGGTCATATGTTTGGTCATTAATTTGGTCATATATTTGAATCAATTACCAAATATATGACCACATTTATAACCAAATTAATGACCACATGACAAACTAGAATATGACCAAATTTGGTCGCGTAATAAAAGACCGTAAATTAGCCACCAAAACTGCCTTTTGGTCATTGATATGCGAATTTTGGTCGTTTTTTTGGTCATTTATATCTTATTGTTTGGTCATGTATATTTAAATTTTTAGTCATTTAATATGCAAATTTTGGTCACTAATTTCGTCATTTTTAGTCGTTTTGTGTGGTTATAATATTTTAGTAGTTTTAATGGTGTCTATTATTATCAATATAAATTTTTAATATGATATGATGTTTAAATTAAAAAAAGAATCATACATTATTTATCATCATCTAATACACACATGAATTATGCAATGTCACATTAATTAGTTAATTACAAAAATTATAAATAATATAAAGTACGACCATATGAGTTTTAAAACCACACAAATTATATTATATGAAATTTCAAGTACTACAATAAATATGAGTTTTCTCAAAAACTATCTCCATATAACTTTACATAAAAAATCATCTAGTACATCGATGACTTTTCAAAATATTACAATGGCTAAACCATCCCACTTGTACTTGGTTGTTAGGCCATACTTAGATCCCACGACAGCTTCAAAACCATACTTAACAACTTGAAACCCTCAACAATAGGCTCTTCATACTCAATGGAAAAGCCTCAGCAGTAGGCTCTTCATAATCAATGGACCACTTAGTTAAGCTCACCCCTGCAAAATCCAATAAAAAATTCTCACTTGTAAGTAGAAAAACAATGAACTGTAAAGTAGAAAAACAGTGAAGAAAATTATTTATAATGTTCAACAGTTAACAACAGTAACCAAGATCATGTGCAAAATAGGAAAATATAATCTAACAAATTCAATTTAAGAATTGGTTAATTAAACTTGAAAGGATAAATCTACACTATTTAGTACCTAAGAAAAATGAAGAATATAATTTAAATCTAGTATATATTAAAAAGTGTAGCGAATAGAGAAATAACACCATCTGCAATTAGGCTGACTCTCAACATAAATAAGTTTTCCTGAATTAAAAGGAAAAGCACTCCAATAAGCATGAAAAGTAATTGACAATCATGGTAAGATTTTTCCTCACCTTTTCAGCCACAACACCTCCATTCACTCCAACATTCTTTGCAACTAATTTAAATGGGTTGCTTAAAGCCCATTTGACAATGCCTGCATCAATCTGTGAGCACCTAAAAGGCCAACACAATTTAAAGCCCATGTAATAACAAGTTGAAAAAGATTAAAAAAATCGAATTTTGTGTACACATAATATTTCTACATTCAACAAATAATATCAACTATAAAACATGGCTTTGGAATCTTTTCCACCCCCATTGAACTTGATCCTGAACGACATAGACAAATATCACACCTTTTGCTCATTGTTTTCAAGTGTATCTTTGATAGCATCAACCTTTGAAGCAAACCTCAATAGACAACACCCGCCACCAACAACGATGCCTTCCTCAACAACTGTCTGTATATAGTCATGGTTGTAAATTAACTTAAACTTTCTCCAACATTTAAGCACATAACAACTCTGAATCTATATTAGGTCTTTATGCAGAAGTTTAACTCCTTGATTACAAACAATAGATTATTTTGAAGTGGCCTGTCAAATATATACAATTCAATGTAGAATTAATCGATGTTCATGGAATATGAAGAGAAAAGAATATATGTATAGTTGAGAACTTGTGTGTGTGTGTGTGTTCTCTTCTCTTATTCCCTTGCATACACTACCAATTTATGATCCCCTATAAACTGACCACCTTTATCAAGAAAGTTGTAGGATTTACCAGTAGCATGATCAGTTGCAGATTGTTGAAGGGAAACCTCAACCATCCTGAATGCTTCAGCCACATCACAACTTTAATCCTACACAAACCACCTATGTTAATAATGACTTGTATTATTTCAAGCTTCAGGCTGTCATCTACTGAATTATCTTGAGAATCTGTTTTGCATGTAACAAATAAAATTTAATTTAATAATTTATGTTCTACTATATCTTGAGACACCAACAAATGAATTATAGCAATAGATTGGTAAATAATAAATATAATGTACAAAGAGATCATATGACCTTTCTTTTTTTTCCACCTCCATTCTTTTTGGACTTGTTCCGGCCCAAAGCTAGCCATTCTTTTATCTCAGAATCATCAATAGCCTTGGTTGGATTCAATTCTTGCAATGGATGCCTTGTGATTTTTTCTGGTCAATTTGGCATTATATGGGCAACCAACTCACCTTCAAGGAACAAAGACATTATCAATTAATAATTACATGCATTTACTAAGAAATCTTCAAATATAGTGGTCAAATGAGCATACCAATGAATTTGACACAAACCACCAAGTGTAATTGCAATGTGCAAAAAAAATCCATGTTTTCAGTTTTGAAAGGATATGTTTTGATTGTATCTCAAATAAATATGCAATAATAGATCAAAATTTGACATCAATTATGAATTTTAAGCAACGATACAATCTTGACTTCTTATGTCCCTAGAGAAATACTAAATTCAGATCTCCCAAAGGGAGTTTTGGCATACAAAGTTTCATTGGCATATTTCAAGTAAATGTCAACTTCAGAAACTCACAAACAACTCAAAGAACTTTTCCTAATCATTAAAAGCATAGATATATATATGGAAACCCAATAGTTATTAGTAATTACAAGTATAAAATTATAAACTATAAACCCTAAGAGCTAACCTTTGATTACTTGACCACTGCCAATTTCAAATTTTATTGGATCACCCCTCTCAAAGCTTGAGTCAAAAAACTATCCCATCTGTAAGAGATCCCTGCAATATATGGAGGAAACCATGATAGTC
>LPNX010676845.1:89409-214870 GCA_001517045.1 Pseudotsuga menziesii | reverse complement strand
AGATCTCACAAAGGGAGTTTTGGCATACAAAGTTTTATTGGCATATTTCAAGTAAATGTCAACTTCAGAAACTCACAAACAACTCAAAGAACTTTTCCTAATAATTAAAATCATATATATATGGAAACCCGATAGTTATTAGTAATTACACGTATAAAATTATAAACTATAAACCCCAAGAGCTAACCTTTGATTACTTGACCACTGCCAATTTCAAATTCTATTGGATCACCCCTCTCAAAGCTTGAGTCGATAATTATCCCATGTGTAAGAGATCCCTGCAATAAATGGAGGAAACCATGAAAGTCTAGCTGAAATTTTATACTAAATTCATATCTCACAAAGGGAGTTTTGGCATACAAAGTTTTATTGGAATATTTCAAGTAAATGCCAACTTCAGAAACTCACAAACAACTCAAAGAAATTTTCCTAATCATTAAAAGCATAGATATATATATATGGAAGCCTAATAGTTATTAGTAATTACAGGTATAAAATTATAAAGTATAAACCCCAAGAGATAACCTTTGATTACTTGACCACTGTAAATTTCAAATTCTATTGGATCACCCCTCTCAAAGCTTGAGTGGAAAACTGTCCCATCTATACGATATCCCTACAATAAATGGAGGAAACCATGACAGTCCAAATGAAATTTTATACTAAATTTAGATCTCACAAAGGGTGTTTTGGCATACAAAGTTTTATTGGCATATTTCAAGTAAATGTGAACTTCAGAAACTAACAAGCAACTCAAAGAAATTTTCCTAATTATTAAAAGCATAGATATATATGGAAACTCAATAGTTATTACTGGTTAGTAATTCAAGATACTCTCAAGTAGTGTGCTTATCCTAGTATTTCAAGTATTTCATAGGAACTGCAATGACCCAAAGAAAAATGTAATTTTACTAATAATGCATTCAAGGCTGCCACTCTCCTATAACGAAAAGTTAAAAACAAAAGGACAGTCAAACAAACAAGTAGAAAATCGGCCAATCCATATCGGAGCTGTCCAATTTTCATGTTGAAGATGGCCTATCTGCAACACGCAGCCCACTAGACAAGCTCAGTTACCGAGCTTAAGGAAGCTTCTAGAAGAACTAGTACCTTCTCTACAGAACAAGAATAAGAAACAGAGGTCTAGTTGATCTATATTATATCTGAAGTATGTACATAATGTATCTAATCTCAAGCTACTTGTAAACCATTATCAAAGATTAAAAAAAAAGTCTCAAGGGACCTTGACAAGCAACGAAGACAGCATGCTTGCAATGACAAGGCAAAGGTTTAAATCTATGGGGATACCTTATGTTAAATGATCACACATTTTTAATGTTTTCTGATTTTGTATACTATGTATGTTGGAAGCTGGCTGGCTGGGAAGGAGTGAAATACATACCTGGTCACCACAAGTATAAAGGCCATAAAAATTAAACACATATTAGAGTAAAAATTGCAAACGACAATGTAACTGACAGAGAAAAATTGAAAGTACTTCTAATATATTTTTTTTGCAATTTAAAGCTTGCAAGCTAGACAAATATTGATTTTGAGATGAAGAAACTCATGCACATTTCAGACGAGGTGGAATACGTAGCTGGTCACTATGGATAAAAAGGCCGTAAGATTTTGAAATAAATCAGAGTAAATTGCAAATGGCAGTGTAGCTGACAGAGAAATGGTGAAGGTACTTCTAATATCTGATTTTTTTTGCACTTTGAAGCTTGCAGGCCTAAGAAATATTAATTTCCAAATGGGCAGGCTTGTGCAAACTTCATATATTTTAAGGTTTCTCAAGAGGATATATTTCTATTTCTAGACGTTCAATTTCCCCTCTCTGTTAAATTTTCACTTAACAAGCATTGAACTTTTAAAAGCATTAGCATATATTTATTAAGTTAGTAGAAAATGATGGAAATTTTCAGCCTCTACCAAAATGCTGAAAGAGATTTTAGACATGTTCCTCTCTACCAAAAGAATAGATTCAACAACAAAGAACATTTTTGTGTTTTCAGACAATAATTGTGTAGCCTCACCAAAAAGCAAGTGACCTCTTTTGTAAGGTTAAATTCCGCAGCCAAGATAATCCCAGTTCCATAGAGAAGATAAAGATCTAGTATAGTAAAAGTATTTTTGCATATTGTAAATCAATAATTATAGAAGTAAAACCAGGAGGTTAATATGTCAAATTCTGGATGTGTATTCATCAAATTCTGGATGTGTATTATGGTAAAGTCAATTGGATATTATATACAAATTCAAAATTAAAGGTAGGAGGTGCAAATGATGAGAGGTACGTATTGATGATCATTGAGAAGTGGCATTATTCTGGTCATTAGAAGTAGCAGCATTATTCAGCTTTGAAAAAATAAAAAATCATAGATAAACATAGTCATGCTTACAAACACGTGAAATTCAGATCATATTTACAAACACTCCTAAGAGAGAACACTCCTTGCTACTGAGTCCTAAGAGAGACCCAAATATTATGCTATAGATGCACACACACTAAAGTTAGGTTTTCCATGGGTTGAAGGTGATCTACAATGTTCACTTGTATCTATTTTTGAGGCCATTGCGGACAAGATAGAATTTAAATTCTAGATATCAATGTCATTTATAAGTTAAGGAAAAGGAAATTGGGTTAGTAGTTAACAAGGATTTTGAATGTGAAAGAGACGAAACAGAAGTACACAAATTAAATGGCTAAGGTAGAAAACCAAAAGAATAAATACTCAGAAAGAAGTCATACCTGGTGGAAGATAAATATCAAATAAAAATACTCCATTTTGGTATGAAGTTCCTTTGGGACCCACAATTAAAGCTTTCAACAAATCCATTCTACTGGAATCTACTCACACATGTATGCTGGAATCCCACTCTAGAGGAAGACTTGTCAACAAGGAAGCTGTTTCTTTTGTATTGATACCCAGGTGCTTAGGGTATCTCTGATATTCTCTACTTTTTCTATTTTTGTTTATGAAGTATGTGTATGCTTTGTACTAATATTGTCACTTGTTTCTTGCTAACCCTTGGAGTATTACAAAGCTGACTGAAGATGTAAAAGGTTCTTTTGATTCAATTGAATACCAAGGAACTATTTTTTTCGACTGCAAAAAAGAAAAAGAAAAAAGGAAGCTATTTCTTTTGTAATATATATCATCCTTTTTTTATTGTGCTCACCTATATTATCAATGCTCTGACGATTTTCTCTTGACCTAGTGAAGTTGTTACTATAAGTGTGACATGAAAAACCCACAGCAATCAAGGAACAGTCCAGGAATTGGAGTGGATTCAAATTGTTTTTATACATAAAAGCCTTCTTATGTTGATTTGAACAAGTTTCATCATTGGGGATTTCCTCCACTGAAATAGATATTGACTGATCTGAATTAGCTTCACTGCACTCTGTCATTTCAGTATCTTCCCCATCTGAAATATATATTATCCGTGGTATGGTAGATGTTTGGTTCTGAGCTACTTCTGCCAATCCCTCGTAGCATTCCAAGAGACATTTTGCAATGCTAACATCAGCTTCTACATTTTTTTCATCAATTCCTCTTGGGAATTTTTTCATGATTATTTTGGATTGATCATATATGTTCTTTATTTTACCAATTAAAGAACCATCACTTCCAATGTTATGATTGGAACTATCACTTCTGTCACTTTCCAGGCAGGATCCCATCAATATTGAAAGGAGATTCGGATACTATTTCATAGCTGTCGACAGGGATACCAGCTCATGATAGAGCTTGTTCCTTGCACATATGTCTAACATGGAATCATTGATCATAAAGTATTCTAAAACTCGGTTAAGAATATTTTCCTGACTCAGAAGAACATAGGTTGATAAACCTAAGAAAGGATGAGAGCCATGAGACTATTCCATAGCTTTGTTGTTAAAAATATCTATTAATGATGTCAATAGAGTTTTTTCCCGAAAGTAGAGTTCCTTTTCAACATTTCTCATTTTCTCGTCAGGGTTAGTTTCACTTCTGCATCCACCAAATCCAGTACCAGCACTCCAGACAGTTTTCTTCCCATGATTTGTTCTATCAAGAGGGGACCAATAGCCACCCATTGATACTCTAGTTGTCCAGTCATGATAAAAATCATGAGGTACAATGCTAAGGCTGCTTTTAGAGTTAACAGTTACTGGGGTATACTCAATAGAGCTAACAACTATTATGGTGTATCTAGAGTTAACAATTTATGTGGGATAGTCATCAGAGTTACCAGTTTCTGTAGCATACTCATGGAAGTTGACATTTCCAATTGTGTACTCATTAGAGTTGGCATTTACTGTTGTATACTCATTAGAGTCGACATTTACTATTGCATACTCTTTAGAGTCGACATTTCCTGCTGCATACTCATTAGAGTTGGCATTTCCTGTTGCATACTCGTTAGAGTTAACAGTTCCTTTGGTGTACTCAGTATGAATTGATTCAAGATCTTCCATTATCCCATAGATTATGTAGTTTTCTACTTCCATGCAAACATGACTACCTCTCCTTCCTTTTCTTTTAGATTGGGAATTGGACAAACCACATGCAGCACACCAAGAAAAGTCACATTCTGTACATACACAAAAGACTGGAGAATGCACATTTCCATCCCTTAGTAGACTCTCCAATTGATTTACAACATCATCAGTCTTTTCCTTCCCTGTAAAACCTCTATTAAGTATGGAAAATGATGAAAGAAAAGAAAATAGAGGACAAGAATTCAATTATATATGTACATATGTGGTAGTTCTGGATGAAGAGGACCATAAAATAACAATTGATTCATCCTCCCTTGGTATCTATATTCATCAAAAAGGAGATAATCCTCTAGATTTAAATTTCCAGTTTGCAAGCTTGAAATCATGAATTATTTCCCCACACTGATAAAACATAAAAGAAGCATACCTTTTCCTTTGATGGAAGACATCCTCATAGATAATATTGCCTTCTTCTGCTGACACTTGATACAATCTATCATATATGACCTCACCATTAAACCGTAAATACTTTTGTAAGCAATCCACATTGAATTCTCATAGTTTTGCATAGTATCAACATCAAGCAGCTCAACTAAACTTGTTTTACTGAGCTCCAGTCCACACCTACCACATAGTAAGAAATATAAATATATTTTCTCAATTATAAAAGTTAAGAAAATTTCTCCATTTTCTTGAGAAAAAATAGAGTTAACAAGTATAAAATATATGGGGAATACAAGAGCTTAACATATCCAAGAAAATCACTATCATATCAAAGAAATACAGGAGAGAATAATTAACTGGTAAGAAAAGAGAAGATGCTTAAGATTTGTTGAAGAGGACAACCAAGCACTTTTCAGTAGCATTTTTCATGTTAGTGGTAGTTGAATCTACTTCACGTATTTTGGAAATATCATTGTCTAATGCAAGTCTTTGAGAACTTTCCTCAGGCACCTCGATGCCCACTCAAATCTTCTAGAATCATTTTTCCCTAAGACAATTGTGAGACAGTTGATGTTTTTCCTCCAAAAAGCGTGAGATAGAAGACAATTGTGAGACAATTGTGGCAAAATATTTTCCTCATATAACTGATGTAAGACAAATTTGCGACAGAAATTAATCATGTAGTTTTGAAGGTAAATTTGTAGTGAAAATTCCTTTTTTGAGGAGTATTAATTAGTTAATTTACTTGGCATGAAAAATACACATATCAATACAACAAGGTCCAAGAAATATGATAACATAAGTGGATCTTTTTCAAAATTTGGTATGAAAAAACTTAAATGCGTAATCCTGTCTAGATGCATTTTGATTGCCTAAACTCCAACTACCATGTTTAAGTTCAAAACAACACAACCAGTCAAAAGTTTCCACAAATGCCTTGTAAGATGCTTATACATTACCTTGGGCATTGCAATTGTACTATGAGATAAACATATGAGGGTTCTGACATCTCCATTGAGTTCTCGATTATAGATGCCACATTAGAATTTAAGCAGACCCTACATATATGATGTTGGAAGCTGGTGACAAAAGTATCATCAAGATTATGATGTTCAATTCTGTTGGATGGACCTGATGAAATAAACATAAGAGGTTCAAATAAATAATATGATTCTGATTTTAATCATCTTTCAAATAAATAAACATAAGAGCTTCATTATGTTTAAGTCCTGTAAGCAATTGCAAATGTATTATGCATACCTCACCTTTGGAATCAACAAAATAAATGTACTTTCAAAAACAAGATGAGAGATAATGTAAAGTGAATATAAGATATTTATGGTCTAATATTTGTTTTGAAACATGATTAGGGGATACCAAAGGCACGGTTCCATACATGCATACAGGCTTAGTACCAGTGCCTTCCTACTTGTAAAATTCCCCTTGATTAAAAAACAATATTCAGCATACATCTTTCAGTTAAAATAATCAATACCTGATCCTAGTGAGGATCTCAAGCCCTACAGAATTTGTCTTCATATAGCTGAAATTGTCATCAATGTTCTTTCTACCTAGATATGTATTTGGTTTCCTTGTTTGTATGCAGTTTAGGTCAAAGAGAACCTTTAACTAATTAGAAAAACAAAATTTTAGTTCTCTTCATATAGTTGGAATTATTAACAATGTAGGAGATGAACTCTCTTATTCCACTTTATAGCAAAGTAAGGGCATAAATTCCAATCAAATATAGTGCATTTCTCTCCATAATATGTTTACACCAACTCTAATTTATTATGGTTACTTGAATTGGGAAATAGATGGTCTAAGCAATCGACAAAACTACAGACATAACACATATTCTCAACACATACCACGTGATATCCAATGAACAAAAAAAATCATTTTCTAGGCCTCACTCTTAAGAAGAAGCAAGAAAATCAATCAAAACATCATAACAATTGCATAATTTTATTAATGTTTATAAAAAAGGACAATTAGACTACAGGAACTTTCTGGGTTTAACACACATCCAAAGTAACTTATTTTGAGAATACCAACTTACGAAATATATAAATCAGGTAAGGTATGTGATATGTATTGTCATTATGCAATAACTGTAAAAACCTTCTATAAGTCGCATATGATTGAAATGGGAATTTGATAGCGCAGGCTCCATTTTGAAATTGTAGACAAGATTCTTAGATAGGTATTTCCTCTGTAGTTTTTGCATCTGTAAGCTTCATGTTCTTGGGATATCACTTTTTGCAAATGAAGCTTTAACAGTATCCGCTTAAAATTTCAAAAGAATTCCCTGTCAGGAAATAGGAGAGGAGAAACCATAGACCAAATGTACAGTGCAGCTGTAATCCATTCTATGCAAATCCTCACCCAAACAGTATACCAACTGACACCAATGAGGTTTTCACCATCTCTTGTCATGCCATGTCGCTAGTTTCAATTATAGGTATTAGATTTATCTGATTACAACTTCCATCGTTGCTAGACTTCCATTTTGAAATTGTTTATACCTGAGGTAAGAACAATCAAGTTGTTGATTCTCCTTCATACAAATCTGAAGGGAATCTATTTTTCTGCTATGCACCCTACACTGCCGATTTTCATTATGACTACTGTCCAATAACACTTCTCTACAACTCCTCCCATACTAGAAGAGTCCAGAAGTCTCATCCCACCATAAAGCTCCAAGGGGGCACCTTAGTGTACACTAACTAGATTTTTCTTCAATATTCTTCTACCCTTGAAGAAAAGGTTCTCATCGAAGTTGAAGGGACACCACCAAGCTTCCCTTGCCATCCAGCCAAAGAATGAAATTTAAGCTCAGGGAGTTCACATGCAATTGTGAAATCAGCTAGCGATAAAAATATGAAATCGAAGGAAAAAGCATGAATGAGGAAAGAGTATGTTTTTCCCCTAGTATTTTGCTACTTATAGTAGTCTCATATAAATTTATGTACACTATATACATAATTTGGATAGCAAAGGGAAGGAAATCCCTTTCCTTTGTGTAGAAAATGTAAGTTCAAGTTCCACCTCCTCTTTATGGATAGTACCAAACCTAAGGAGGGGATGATCCCCACTCATTATTAACTCTTAGATCTCACAACCATGAAATCTATTTTGGATATGTATAGTAACCGAGCCTATTGTAACCACTACAAATTCCTTACCAAATATGGGAAGATGTAACAATAGAGTTTACTATCAGATTTTAGATATCCAATAGCACATACCATGTTTCTAGTCCCCGATCTAACCATATATGTGCAATTTCTGCCAATTCAGGCCACATTTTCTGAATCCAAATTGGCTACTGCCTACATGAATCAAATAAAGAAGTTGCATGCATTTTCAAAGACAACTGTCTCCATCATTGCAAGTTCACAAATACAAATAGGGAGTTATTATGGCTTTTTGTAAGATAATTCAACATAATACAACCTACAGTCACCAAACAAATGACAACACAAAAATTGTGAACAAATGCCTTGAACGATATCTCTGTTGCTATGCTGGTGATAACCCAAAGAAATAGTTTCACTAGCTCCATTATCAGAATATCAGGACAATATAATGACTATTCCACTATACTTATATTTCTATTTATGATTCTCTATGGGTCTCTACCTCAATGATTGACCTCCTCAAAACTCTGTCTAAGTCCAGATGCACAAGGCTTCAGAATGCAAGCCATTGGCATTTTGAAAAACCTGAGTGTTACACTAATGCTCAAACAAGAATGAGGCAAAAAAACCCCGTACCCTAAGAACATCTCCAATATGTTGGGGACTTCATTGGAGACTTGGCTATGTCCTGCAATATGAGAGGGGATTAGGACAATTTTTCTCAATTTTGGTAGAACTAAGAATCAAGGCATTCTAAACTCAAATCTCAATATACACAACTTAAGATGGATAGAAACAAGTACATGAAAATGAGAAAAACAAAGTAATGCAGTCTGATAGATTAGTCTGAGTGGACAATAACCACAACCAAAAAAATACTAAAATAAACCCTCTTAAGTTTCCTTTTATCTCTAATATCCCACGCAGGTACCCTCGTTACTATTAAAATTTCCAAATCCACCCGTAATTCCCACTCTAACCAAATAGAAAGACCATAAAACCTTAATTAATCAAGCAACATCCAACCATAGTAATAAAAAAACAACTAAATAAAAGTCGGGAAATTGGCACTATCAAAAAGTTTAAATTTTAGAGGCAGTAAGGCCCTGGTCAACACATCTCATGAATTTAAGAGGATGATTTGCAGCAGATGGGAATGATGAGATATTATAGTGTATCTCACAAATGAATGATCTTATAGTGTATCTCACAAATGAATGATGACAAGATATAGTTCTAATTACAAAATAAATCTATGCAATTTTGGTGTTAACCATGAAAATAAATAATGACAAAAAAATGCATGAATTTTAACTATGATCTGTGTCACATATTTAAGGTTAGATTCACAAGAATGGAAATCCCACAGAGATTTCTAATGCAATAACAAACCTTAGAAGATTCAATACTGTAACAAGACACTACACTGGTTGGAGATTGTCTGCAATACCAGTTTGCAGTAACAATAAGAGGACCATAATATAAGGTTTCAAAATGCGAATAGTATCATATATGCAACTGCAAAGCAAGGTGAAAAGATTAGAAAAACTGCTGTAGTGTCTGACAGAGGAACCCATCCACAAGGAAGAAAAATCCACAAGACTTAACCACATAGACCCAAAATGATTACAATCCTAGGATGCAGGAATCCCTCAGAGGACTGCAATGCTAACAGTTGTTGAAACACAAAAATTCTGCAACACCAATTTGTGATGATACACAAAACCACAAGCAAATTGACACAAGCAGCAAAAGCCAGATTGCAAAAGACTTGAGAATCCAGCAACAAAAGGAATGAAAAGAATAAAAGACACAAACATTACAGAGAAAGGAGAAGATCAAAGAAATGTAAATACAGTAGCTTCAAGAAATATGGTCATAGATGACTAACAGTCCTCTAGTATTTGGTATATTGTATAATATGTAAATTTTTATGTATTTCAAAAGAGCTATGATGATAGTGTCCTAGCTCCCTGATATATCATTTATATTTTTCAGCTTGTGAGTGGTAATTAGGATAGCCAATACAGAAAGATAAAGAAGTATAGTGAGATCATACCCACAGGGTTAGTACTGAGTAATAAAGGATATGTTGGTGTAATGACTCTTTCTTAATGAATTTATATGTTGTTGTTTTAATTTCTGTCTAGATATATCATGTAACATGAATCTTTATTGCCACAGCATAAGCCATTCACTTGTTAACACATTCCATAGTCAAAAGAACCTGAAGTAGTACAAAATTACAAAGAGCATCCTCTAGATCTAGGGTACCAGGAAATATCTAACTATAAAATTTTAAATCAAATTGTTTAAAGATCTCAACATTGCTTAAGAAATCATATAGCACATAAAGGAGAAACTATTCTCACTGAAGTCCTACTAAGTCCCATACACAATTTGTAAAATCTATTTATGTGTGTAAGCTACCCACAAGGTTCATACCAAGTAACAAGGACTGTGCTAGTGTAACAACTCTTTATTAGCGAATTGACATGTTGTTATTTATAATCTGTCTACATATGTAATGTAATGTAAATATTTATAGCAGCTGCAGAAGTCATACACTTTTTAACAAAGGGAATAGTAAAATTAAATGAAAAGTGTACAAAGTTGTGACGAGAATCTTGTAGATCCATGGTCTCAGGGATTCAGGAACAATGACCACAATAAAATTTTAAATCAAACTGTCTTAAATGTCTAAACATTGATTAAGCAATCATTTGTCATAAAAAAGAAACCATTCTCAACATAGTCCAACTGAACGCCCCCAACACAATTTGTAAGATCTACTTATTATAGTACTAAGTTAACTAGTAATGGCTATTGATGAATCCATTGAATTTGTACATTATTATTTGAGTCACTAAAGAACCTGATTCAAGAGCTCAAAATCTGTGCCATATCCCATAGATTGATGGTATCACAATATATCTGATACTGTGACAACCATAATTTTTCAAAACAAACTTATCTCAGGCATCTCAATGTTGCTTGAGCGATCATCGCAAATAAAGGAGTAACCATGCTCATAGTGGTAGTCTCACTAAATCCAACTACCTTATTTACAAGACCTATTCTTCATCTAACACTAACAGTTTCCTGAGACCCTTTCATGGTTTATCACATTTACTTATTTACTTAAAGTACCAAGAAAAATAATCTTCATCTAACATGAATCGATTAACAAATAGAGTCCCGAATCGGGTTAATTCCTGACTACATCTTTTTCAGATATGAAATGAAAGAAACACTATACCATGTGTTGCACAGATTGGGTGTTGGTGCATGTATAACTGCATAAAAGGTTAAATATTTTTAACTATGAACAAAGTAGTGCAAAACTGAGTACAACTAGAGTCTAGAGAGAATCTATGTAACTATAAGTAGACACAAAACCTAGCACTAGTACCAAATTAGTTTGCTTTTAGCAACTTGTATAAACCATCTATAGCATGATCAATACAATAGTAAATGAGTTGATCTGTTAGACAAATGATAAAACTTCAAGACAGTCTCAGGCTCTCCTCTGAAGTTAGGACCTTTCCTACCAATGAATAAAATCAAGAACAAACCACAAAACTAAAAACAACTGACCACAAAACAAGAAAATGAACAATGAAACGAGGATAATACAATACAATATGATTTGTCGACAAGATTTGCAAACTTAATTATTCATTGAAAAAATAGAGTACCTGTGACTTTGCAACATCAGCAGCTTCATCACGTCTCTTAAGTTCTTCCATTTACCTACAATCCTCTTCAAGTTTTTTAATACGATTTATAGCTACAAACAAAATATTTCCCACAAGAAGGAAAATTACAAATATGCCGAGAGATATTTTGATGGCTGAAAATGGTAGCTTTGGGTCATCTGAGAATCTGCAATAGCCAAAAATAACTGGTCTTGAGAAAATCTTAAGACTTAGCAATTCTACCTTATCAAAATCAACAAGGACTTAGTATTTTTCCTTGTCAAAAGGAAACAATCTGATAGTACATTGAAATTAAACCAAGTAGATCCCTTGTGCCAAATTCAATATTCAAAGAAGGATTCAAAAGCCAACCCCATAAAAATGATTTGAAGGAACTCAAATCCAGGGACAATCTGACTTCCTCACACATAGATCATGCAAAAATTCATAAGAAATTCCATTCGATAAAACTCCTTACACACCATTGACTATTTAAAATTCACAAGACATACTAGCAATGCAGTTCATGCTTTCTATCAGGATCTCCAAAATCCAATTCGCTTATGTGGTGGCTATTAGAGCCTGTACCATACATTAGCACAGGAAAATATTTATTGGTTGTGTCATATACATTTACAATGATGGCCAAGTTGCCTGGAAGCTGATGTAAAAAATTCTATACCAATGACTCTACATCAAAGGCTCCACCCAAGTACCTCGAAATATTAGAGGAAATAATTTTATAAGTCATTTTAAGGAAATAACACATCAAACAGAAAAAATAAAGAATTAAAATTGAACAAAAATGGCTAGTATCCATTTCACCAACACAAATTCCTGAAAAACATCAATCCACTGTACAGGAACCAAGTCACACTGACTTGGGACATTTGCACTAAAATCTGAGCCCAGAAATAAATGTTGTTATGATTGTAAGGTAGAGGGATTTGCAGTTACATTTCTTCTGTGTTACAAAATAGAATATCTTCTGCAGTTACATTTCTTTAACAGACAACACTTTCACCCAGGGCTAGAAAAGGTATCCAACAGTTTGCTGCTTTAGGATACTGTGGCTGTGAGGCAAGGGGTGGTTCTACCTCTTCTATACCATATAATTTATGAAGGTTGGGCACTTGTTTTCTCTCCAGTGCACCATATTTCCCACATTATTCACCCAGGTTTGGTGATAAACAGGTCTTCAATTATGCCAACCTATTACAAGCTGTCAGAAGGATATCCAACATTACATCATAGGTCAGTTACTGTTGTTTCCACCACAGAATTTGCTCATATTGTTCCTTCATTGTTGTTTGGATGCTGCTGTTTACACTCAGAACTAAGTTTCATGGTTATTCAAAGCCCTTTTACTAATGATATCCCTCAAAAGACTTCTCAGACTTGTTTCCTCACCACTGTACTTGTCTACAATGTTCCCAGAATTGATAATCACCATGATTTGCTGCTGGTTTCACTCATATGCATACCCAGAACCTACTCAAAACTCCCAAATTTGAAAAAAACAAGGTGTTATGACTGTTGACTGCTATTGGAATGCATAGGGATAGGTCTAGCATGCCCAGGCTGTCAAAGAATGTTCCCAAACTTGAGATTGAAGAAAATTTACTACTCCTTAAAGGTTAGAATATGTCTGCAATATGCTAAGATCAGCCCAGCATGCCTCATCTTGCTCTTTGGAGGCTGCAATATACATCAAATCTGCACAGAAGTTGAGATTAAGGGCTGTCTTGTTTCCCAAAACTGCTTAATACATGCCCATATATGATAAATGGTTTGATCACTATTGTTCTAAGGGTGAAAATGTTCTCAAAACTGCCCAAAAACAACCATAATGTTGTTGCTTGCCCATGCTATACCAAATCATCAGCGACCGGGGTATCATCATCAATGTTGTCAGAACTGAAATTGGCAAAGGCAGAGTCGGCGACTCAGGAAAGACTCATTTAAGACTCGGCAAAAAGAAAAAAAACTCAAAATTTAGAAAAACATACCTCTAAAGAAAAAGCTAAATTTAGAAATTAAAAGAAGAAATACGAAGTTTGCCAGCTTCCTCAACTTGGCACATTCACCAAAAGGAGAAATGTTCACTTACTTTACAAACTACTAGTAAAATCCAGCTGTGAAAGGAGGTAAAGATGACAACAGGTGGGAGCCTGGGAGGAAAGATTGCACTGGTTTGTTGTAATTCCAATTTTTCTAAGGATGGGTGATTCAAAGGATGAACATTTGTGAAACATCCAAATAATGGACACACGTAAAATTGTTCTGTATAAAGTTTCTTTGACACATAGACCATGGCAACTCAGTATGTATTAAGTAGCAAATAAGAAGGTACAATGTGAGTCTATTTTGCCTTTAGTATAACACAATTTCTTGGGACAATATTAGTACCCTTTAAATGGTATGTTGTGAGGCCTACACCCATTGCAATTGACGTGATGGCATGGAGTTGAACCAACATGACATGGAGAGATTTATATTTCCCTACAATGATATATACTATAAGAATATAGTATCCTAACAACTAAAACCCAATGACCCCACAGTTTATGTTTCACTCTGGATTTGATTATCCCACTTATTTATAGGGTACATCCATGAAAGATTTTTGTCTTTCCCTTTGCTGCATGGCTAGGGTGACATACCTCCATCACAGTGGCAGTTGCACGGGTGGACACTAACTTGGTTATGTCATTACAATATTTTTTGAAGATTAATTTAACCCTCTGCAAGCTAGGTAATGTTAGAATTAGGGTGAAGTAATTTTTTCCACTGTAACTATTTATAAGTATCAACGTGATTATGGCTTCTTCCTAGCTCTTTTCAAGACTCAAAACCTCTACATATTCCATTTTAACAAGCCATTAGAACTAATAAATGAAACTCCATAGTCTACAGACAATGGTCTGGTAGTAAAGCAGAGTGCTTGTCATAGTCATGGCTTAGGTTCAAACCTCACCAAGCTTGCTTCCCCTCGTTGTTTGTCTAGACCAAGCAAACAAAGGAAGTTGTAGGAAATGGATTTTTTTTGATGAAATATGTGTTTGACCCTATCAAATGGGATTTCCCTTTTTCAAACACTATACAATAGGATTTTTCTATGTCAAGGTGTGTGTGTGTGTTTTGCTGTATTTTCCTACAAACAAAATAAACCAAGACTACACAATTACCTAGTGCATGAATTAGGATAGATTTATCCTTATGGAAGTAATGCTGATGTGTTACCAATTATGACATTAAGAATAATATTTGAAAATTTTCAAAACTCATAGATCCGATTGTCTATCTGACTTTGATTATCCTTATATATACTGGTCATTTGGAGGAATCAACTCTCATGATTGTTCTGAGTTGTGATTAAAAGACAACCCTACAATATTCTCTCCTCCTGAAAACTAATTTAGTAGTATAACTAAGAGATGGGACACAAATGCAAATAACCATCCCAATATCTGTTAGCTAACTGGTGCATTGGTGCTTTGGTTTTAGATTTTACAGTTATAAACACTACGAGAGTTCAAGTTGAATTCTCACAACAGCTTGGATTCTGGAATGACAATTTTTTGCTTAGACAGCACACTAAGTAAGATGAGAAGCCTACTAGTGGGCCTTTCTACTATAGAAAAGTGAATATATTTTCATGAATTTTTTCCATGAAGCAAAAGGTAGATCAATAAAATAGTTCAAACATAATTTCAATAATCAAGGGAAGTTTATTCAAGTAAATTTTTATATATTCATACACTCATTTTATGTGGTGGTCCATTTTCTATAGTAGTCAAGTTTTAGGACAACCACCTCTAAACCCAAGAATGAAACATACTGCCTACAAAGTTATATAAGCAGATGTGTGAATGAAAGAATCACATTGAGCCATTACCCCCCGCCTTTTGGAAATTGTTTTTCTAATGAAAGAATCAAAATTTTGCAACAAAAATAGAGAGAAGTAAAACTATCACTACAATTATGCATCTTTGCCTGCTGTAATCAAACATGGAATGGAAAAATACACATCGTACATCTTAGGGCTATGTCCTATAGCTTTTATAAAGAGGAATATTTCAATAATACTAGCCAAACGATTATTAAGATGAATACCATAACGTAGAAATTCAAAGAATTTTCTGTTTTGGGGAATTCCAAAGTATTTTCATAAAATTTCAAGAAATGGAAATCCTGAGGCATGCTTATACTTACTAATTAGTTTTCTTGTTCTATCAGTCTAGGTCCAAGAAGGAGATGACAAATATTCACTTATTATTACTGAAACTCGCCTTAACATAAGATATTGTAGAAGAGGGCCCTGAACCTGCTTTAAACTTACAAGTTCAATTGCTGGAAATGGTGCTGTATGTGATGGATCCATTAAGGGAAGCAAGTCCTTAACTTGTATATCTTGGAATTGGCCTGGCAGAGAAGGCACAAGTTCAAATAGGTAGACAAAAGTGACAAAAGAGTCATGTCTGGTGTTTTTGAAAGAAGGAAGAATGGAATATGCACAGCCCCTTCTGGTGTCCGAACCTTGAGGCTCCAAATTCCCAGAAGAGAATAATGAAATGGACAGGACATGTTGGGCAGAAGATACCAATTCTTAAGTGTGGTAATGGAAAACCCTGTGACAATATTGAATATTGTGACCTATGATTCTATCTATGTTGAAAGCACTCTACCACTAAGGCCAATACCATATCTATCATTGTTTCCACTTTCTATTCTCCACCTAAAGTCCTTGTGGTCATACTTGGCCATAAGGTTGGACAAGGTAAGATCAAAGGCTTTCTTCTGCAATGGGCATGGCCACTTGTCAATTAATTCCTCAACTGCTGAAAATGAAGGTCGTTTATTGTACCATAGGGAAAACTGCCACATTCATAGAGCTCCAGGATCTATTTTCCATTAAAAAATATACTACAAAATTTTAATATTAGCACACATCCACTAAATGTTGATTCTAAATTATCTATGGAGAGTTTTCTAAATCCAAGACTCTAATAAATCACCTTACCTCAATTTTCTCAGGACCTCCATAAATCCAAAAGCATTGGTCAAAAGTTGCTTCTTCACAGAACTGTTCCTCGCGCCCATCTTGCTCAGTCTCCCTGTCATCTTTCTCAATCTCAATGCATGTCTCTATGGCTAGCAGATCCATGGTCTCTCTACCAACAAGCTCTAGCACATGCATTCCCTTGGCTGTAAAGGCTTTTCCACTCTGACAAACCCAAAAACGCATCATGTAACAAATGGAAAATTAAGATTTCACAATATTTCTAAAATGCTTGAAAAATAATGTACCAACCTCTGATTCTCAAGCTTCCCTGTCATATGGCCATGATCAAGACACAATTGCATCTTGTCATTCTGGTTCTAAACCTTTTCAAGAGGAATTGTCATCCCTTGGTAAGATATAAAACTGTGTTAATCATAGCAAGGTATTTATCTGCTAAAGATTAAGGACATAGAGTAATGTGTCATTTGCCATTACTAGAAGAGAGTAATAGCTTATTTTCCATTACTAGAAGAGAGTAATGGCTTATTTTTCATTATTGGCAGGTGATATATTCCTTGATATGAAACTAAAGGATCTTAAAGCTTCCAATTCTGTTAATAGAAATATACCAAAACTCCATTGGTGATGAAGAAGATTGCAGTTTCAGCTCCATTTTGGCTTCTAAGTTTCACTCTTTATTCTCTGTTATGCATGTTATATATCTTTTTTGATGAAAAATGTCATGTTATTTCAGAAAAACAGCGTGTTATAAAGCTGCATGTAGTGCCCATGTATACAGTTGATCCCAAAATAACCAGAGCTACATGAATGCACAACATATTTGGTTTTTTTGTCCTTTAGCTGTTCAAGCATCTAGCCTCTACAATAGCACAAAACTCATGGGGACTTCCTAATCATTTACTGACCATGTAGGTCTACAATGTACATGATCGAATCATATAAGCAAAACAAAACATAAAGTGTGAATATCCAGACCTCCTCACAAGTAGGAAACTGAGATCATCAGATATTTCAAATCAACTCCATCCTTGAGAGGTCTGACAGTAATGTGCAGAATAACTATATGAGGCTATGGCACCTCACATTTTTTGTATACGAGGTCAATGGTTCTTACTCAAGAGGAATGTAAAGAACTAAACAAATAATCAAGACTGTAAAATAAAGAAAGAAATCATCATTAAGGTAAAAAAACATAACAGTATCTTCTTGAACCAGTGAATAGATGCATTAAAACATGTAAGGTCACATGCCCTTACAAAAAAAAATTATGAACAATATGTAAAGCAAGTTTAAATAGATGTATGAACAGTATGTAAAGTAAACAAAATGTTTTAAGCTTATTCATAGAAATAACCATCTAGGTCATTGTTTTCAAATATATTTTCGGCCACCGAACAAAACTCTGTTCTGTCTCCTTCAAGTGTTCACATCCATCCATTGGATCTTCATATGCAACAGGGATGTTACTTGAGACAAAAAGTACAACTATATTAGCATCAGTCTCTTCAAGTGGCACTCCATGGATCTTAGTAAGTGACTGAATTCATACAGTCTCTATGATGGCACCATCATATGGATCCAGTATGTTTACATCATCTCCTACAAGGAATAGTCCAGTCTCTGCTAGAGTTACCGGGCACTGTCAAAATAAAATAAAAAAGTATACACATATAAGAAAATATATACAATTAAATTCCAAAAACATGCATAATTATTGATGTAACAAAATTAAATGTACTTGCAGCCGTGTCAATCTTTAAACTATCTTGTCCAGCAGGTGTTGCACACACTGATTGATAATTTCGCTGTAGTGCATCAATGTCAATATATTGTTTAATTTTATCTAGAATTTGATTACATCATGCACAAATCAAATATCAGAATTACAAGCACACAATAATATAGTATAAGAATACTAAATATAACAGTAAAACACTAAAAATCAGTCCTAAACCAATTATATCAGATTATGAATTCAAATCAAGAAATGTTTGCAAGGGAATGATAATTAGCTTACCTCATCAACATCACTACGACATCTCATTTTATTCCATGATTTGACAATTGGTTCAATGGAGGTGGCTATGGTTGACATTGTCTTTGTCAACCCGTTTATGCAATCCATTACATGTTTATAGTTCTGATCACTATCACTCTGAACATACGTAGATATGTTAACTACTTGGCTTTTATCAGCTTCATTAGATGGCAATGGTCTTTTTGTTGGATTTTCTGATATAAGCTTATGTTTAGAATTGTCTATATCACACATTAAACGTCGGCCAACCATTTCACCCATATCAATTTCTGATCTAATAGGATCTTGAACCTACAAATCATTATCAATACATAATTAGTTGGATATATACGAATCAAAATGCAATATATATAACACAATGTACTCACAAAAATGGCATACATAATGTATTGAGCAAAAAAACCATACACTTACAAACATGTTTTGATTGCTTCGCCACCCACCATGACCCATAATAAATTGATCCCTCACATTATATCTTGCCATCTTCCCTTTTTAACTCCTTTGCACATACTCTTCAGCACACATACTTTCCTTCAACTCCTCCCACTGTTTGGGAGTCAAGCTGATGTCCCTTTCTTTTCCATCCAGGATTGAATTTCTGCATTTATGCCTAAAATTGTTAATCAATTTTCTCATTCTGATCTTGTAGTATTTGGTGGTAATCCTTCTGCCATAAGTCTCAAAGGCATTTTCCATTTGTTGAATCACCAGATCGACACTTCTTTCATCTTGATCTACAAAATTGGATTTGGTGACATCCAAATGAGACCTTACTCTCGTGCCCAACTCTGAGGCCCACCTTGCAGCATTTGGTCCAAAAGGTTCACCATCTTTTACCTCAAGCAAATAAGCCTTCTTCCCTTCTGATTTTCTTTCTTTGGCTTCTCTTTCTGTGGACCTATACATGCCTTGAATCATTTTGCGTTTTTACATGGAAGCTGGCATATCTTCACTTGAATCAAGACTTTGTGATGTAGAATGGGCACTCATGTTTGTGCATAGAAGAGGTGCTTTTCCTTTGGAAGTTGAAGGCCTAATTGGTTCCTTATTGGCCACATTAGGTGTGGCACTAGATATCTCACCAATTTTCTCAGATGGACCTTCAAATCTTTGTTTTAATTTATAAAACAAATCTCTCAAACCTGATTCTGATTCAGAAAAAACCAAGGCTTCAACAATATTGGCTTGGACATGATTATCATTATGTGATATATTAGGATGATGATCATTAGTGTTGTCAGCATCTTCTCCATGTACTAAACCAGTACCAAGGCGTAGGCTTCTACGAGCTAGCGACAATGTGTTTTTGCTTGCCTTTTGTTTTTGCTCATAATTTTCTATACAATCGACATTTTCCCTATAACAAAAAAAATTATTAAATTACAATCGAAAGCATAGATGTCCTACATCATCAAATAGATTATATACAACTATCAAAAAATATGCTTAGAAGTGAAAAAGAATGAGGAATAAGTACTTACTAAGCCGAAGCATGAGATGGCAACAATGTGCCTTTGTTTTCCTTTTGGTTCTGCTCTCTTTCTCTAGAATAAAATGTTTCCCTATAACACCAAAAACTTATTAAATGAGAATCAAAAGCATATATATTCTACGTCATGAAATAGATTATAAAAAAATTTCATGAAATATGCATAGAAGTGAAAAGGTACAAGAAATAACTACTTACTTATTTGCAAAACCAAGAGATGACAGATATTCTTCATTTTTTGCAATTCGTTCTTTACGAACACGCTCATAATCCACAAGATTTTCATCATTGCTTTCACCAATTTTACATTCCCCCCCCTTATTCTTCATAGCCTTGTTGATCATTTCCCTTAAAAACATCGTTAGTACATGTACAAAGAAGCAATGATGTTATCCATAAAAACTTAATGCAAACATCCATTCATAGAATTTCTTAGACAGAATTTGATCGTTATTGGAAAATGCATTTACTATAAATGATTCGAAGAATGAATAAGTTAAAAGTTTTCATTTTTCTTTATTATTCCCGGTTTACCCTTTTAATTTTTTATTTTATTTTATATTAACATGAATGGTTTCAAGATGTTTTGAAAGGGATTCCAACTTCTTGCATATCTGAAGGAGGTTGGTCTTCTTGCTGGAGCACTCCATTAAAGACAATTTTTTCATGTAGGTTGAGGATTCTAATCCCAAGGCCAAAAATAGACCAAGGGTTGGAAACTGATTCAAGGGTTGGATCTGCTTTATTGTAAACTGTAGATGACCTTCTTGTGCTATATAAGAGGGCTGAAGGTAGCGTTTAAGCAATCAGTGTTTTACTTCAATTCACAGTGAATAAGTAGGGTTTATCTAAAGCAGTGTATTCATCATACCCATCACCGTACCCAAGTTTCTCGGCATATTAGATTTGAAACCTTACAAATTATTTATGGAGAGATTAACTCTCTAGGGTAGAGAGTTGTCAGGGGATTTTAGAGGGTGTGAATCCCAAGTGGCTTTAGGGGTTGAAGCAGATCTATGCCATTTTTTGCATGTGTGGACCTTAGAAGGGTTGAGAGGGTGTTAAGGATCTTCCAGTGATTAGAAAACTGATTTTGATAAGAGAAAGGAGATCTACACTTAGGGTAGGTTATGGATATGATTTTTATGCTGATTGATTTGTTTACTAAGGTTGTTCTTGTAGAGTTGTAGAAATGGGCACTCCCGTATGCATGGGTGTGGCTGTCTAGAGAGTGCTTCCAACTTTGTACCGTGGATTGGAATTGCATATTGTAGAAACTCCTAGAAACAACAGACTTATGGTTTCTTTTGTAGATGACACTACATTTTGTACAGATCCTGAAGATTTAGAGCACAATGCTTAGTCCTATATGGCATATTGAATTTGAAAGACAATATTGTGTTATAAAGGGTTGTAATTCAATTTTTAGCATTCTATGTTTCCCAATTTCTTTTCTTAGTTTTAGGAAAAGTATTTTTTTCTAGAATTAGTTGCTTTTCTAGTTTTTAGTTGACTTTTTAGATTTAGAGAATTAGATTTAGTCATTTTTCTACTTTTGAGTTGACTTTTTAGATTTATGGAAGTAATGTTTTTAAGTTTCTTTTGTCTAGATTTAGATAAAGTGCAAGAGGGGAACTTAGTCTTAGGGAGCAGGTGCATATCTGAAGGAGGTTGTTCTTCTTGCTGGAGCACTCCATTAAAGACAATTTCTTCATGCAGGTTGAGGATTCTAATCCCAAGGCCAAAAAAAGACCAAGGGTTGGAAACTAATTCAAGGGTTGGATCTGCTTCATTGTAAACTGTAGATGACCTTCTTGTGCTATATAAGAGGGCTCAAGGTAGCATTTAAGCAATCGGTGTTTTACTTCAGTTCATAGTGAAGAATTAGGGTTTATCTAAAGTAGTGTATTCACCGTACCCATCCCCGTACCCGTCCCCATCCCCGTACCCAAGTTTCCTGGCAACTTAGATTTGAAACCTTGCAGATTCTATGTATGGAGAGATTAACTCTCATTCACCGTACCCATACCTATACCCGTCCCCATCCCCGTACCCAAGTTTCCTGGCAACTTAGATTTGAAACCTTGCAGATTCTCTGTATGGCGAGATTAACTCTATAGGGTAGAGAGTTGTCAAGGGATTTCAGAGGGTGTGAATCCCAAGTGGCTTTAGGGGTTGAAGCAGATATATGCCATTTTTGGCACATGTGGACCTTAGAAGGGTTGAGAGGGTGTTAAGGATCTTCCATATTAGAAAATTGATTTTGAGAAGAGAAAGGTGATCTCCACTTAGGGTAGGTTGCGGATATAATTTTTATGTTGACTGTTTTGTTTACTAAGATTGTTCTTGTAGAGTTGTAGAAATGGGCACTCCTATATGCATGGGTGTGACTGTCTAGAGGGTGGTTCCAACTTTGTACCATGGATTGGAATTGCAGATTGCAAAAAATCCTAGAAACAATAGATTTATGGTACCTTTTGTAGATGATGCTACATTTTGTACAGATCCCGAAGATTTAGGGTGAAATGCTTAGTCTTGTATGGCATATTGATTATGGAAGAAAATATTGTGTTATAAAGGGTTGTAATTCAATCTTTTGCATTCTAGGTTTCCCAATTTCCTTTCTTAGTTTTAGGAAAAGTAGTTTTTTCTAGAATTAGTTGCTTTTCTATTTTTCAGTTGCCTTTTTATAATTAGTTTACTTTTCTATGCCCTTGGTAGCAAGGCACACCTGCTTAGGGGTGAAACTACCATCTCAGCATATTGACCAAAATGTTCCAGAAACCACCTTTGTGCTAGCCAATTTGATAGAATAATTGGACAGTGTTTATTGAACCATAGTTGAATTGTTGAAATTGGTATTATTTGATGGATTGCAAACTATTAGAAGTTTTAATTTATGTTTCAGTTTTCTTGATCAAAATATTGGGGAGGTAAAAATATTAGGGAGGAGCTGCTAAAAATCTAGTAGTCTGAAAGGGATTTTAAGGAAGATCCATCCTTCCATAAATCAGGGATATAAAAGACAAATAGAAGCAAGCAAAAAAATATAGACATACAACAAAATTAGGCTCCCAAATGCCAAGAAGGTAGGTTTGATAATGTGCAATTAAGTGATAGACAAGCTCAGGTTGCCATGTAAATCACTGGTTGAGGCTAAAGGTGAGAATAATTTGCTTTAGCCAATTTTGGGAAAACAAAAGTTTCTCTGATCGCTAGGAAAATTGATAGAGAGTAGAACTGTTCCAATCCCTCTTCTAAGGCTCATTCTATTGATGTCCTTTAAGTTATGTTTTGAGAAAGAGATAGTTTGGTTCTATAAGATCAAGATATCCTTGGATGTTTTTTGGATATTTGATTTGTTCAGATAATTATATGGGAGGATTGTAATAAGAACCTTCCAGATAGTTGACTGGGGCTTCAATAGTTTGTGTGCAGTTGTCACAAACCCTATCAAGGTTTCATTTTCTGCTATAGGGTTGTCACAATATTAGGGCATGTGTTACAGGCTTAGGGCCTCTTTTCTCCTCCATCACGACAGTGACAGACTATCTTAATCCCTTACAGGGATCCATCTTGTGTACAAAGGGTAGTCACAAAGGTTTCAAGGGCTTCCAAGGCTCTAGCAGAGTTTTACGTTGACAAGAGAAAGGTGATCTGCACTTATGGTAGGTTATGGATATGATTTTTACGTTGACTGATTTGTTTACTAAGGTTGTTATTGTAGAGTTGTAGAAATGGGCACTCTCGTATGCACGGGTGTGACTATCTAGAGGGTGCTTCCAACTTTGTACCGTGGATTGGAATTGCAGATTGCAAAAACTCCTAGAACAACAGATTTATGGTACCATTTGTAGATGATGCTACATTTTGTACAAATCCCGAAGATTTAGGGTGCAATGCTTAGTCCTATATGAAATATTGATTATGGAAGACAATATTGTGTTATAAAGGGTTGTAATTCAATTTTTAGCATTCTAGGGTTTCCCAATTTCCTTTCTTAGTTTAGGTTTCCTTTTTTAGGTTTCTTTTTTCTAGCTTTAGATAAAGTGCAAGAGGGGAACTTAGCCTTAGGGAGCATGTGCATATTTGAAGGAGGTTGTTCTTCTTGCTGGAGCACTCCATTAAATACAATTTCTTCATGCAGGTTGAGGATTCTAATCCCAAGGCCAAAAATAGACCATGGGTTGGAAACTAATTCAAGGGTTGGATCTGTTTTATTGTAACCTGTAGATTACCTTCTTGTGCTATATAAAATGGCTCAGGGTAGTGTTTAAGCAATCAGTGTTTTACTTTATTTTAGAGTGAAGAAGTAGGGTTTATCTAAAGCGGTGTATTCATTGTACCTATACCCGTCCCTGTACCCAATTTTATTGGCAACTAAGATTTGAAACCTTGCATATTCTCTGTATGGAGAGATTAACTCTCCAGGGTAGGGAGTTGTCAAGTGATTTCAAAGGGTGTGAAGCCCAAGTGGCTTTAAGGGTTGAAGCAGATCTATTCCATTTTGGCATGTGTGGACCTTAGAAGGGTTGAGAGGGTGTTAAAAATCTTCCAGTGATTAGAAAATTGATTTTGAGAAGAGAAAGGTGATATACACTTAGGGTAGGTTGCGGATATGATTTTTATGTTGACTGATTTGTTAACTAAGGTTTTTATTATAGAGTTGTATAAATGGGCACTCTCGCATGCATGGGTGTGACTATCTAGAGGGTGCTTCCAACTTTGTACCGTGGATTGGAATTGCAGATTGTAGAAACTGCTAGAACAACAGACTTACGGTACCATTTGTAGATGATGCTACATTTTGTACAAATCTCGAAGATTTAGGGCGCAATGCTCAGTCCTATATGGCATATTGATTATGGAAGACAATATTGTGTTATAAAGGGTTGTAATTAAATTTTTAGCCATCTAGGGTTTCCTAATTTCCTTTCTTAGTTTTAGGAAAAGTAGTTTTTTCTAGAATTAGTTTCTTTTCTATTTTCCAGTTGACTTTTTAGATTTAGAAAAGTTTTTTTTTTGTTTCTCTTGTCTAGGTTTAGATGAAATGCAAGAGGGAAACAGTTAGGGAGGAGGTTCAAATCCCAAGGAGGCTATTCTTCTTGTTGGAGCACTCCATTAAACACAGTGTCTTCATGCAGGTCAACGAGGGTCTAATCCTAAGGCCAAAAATAGATTAAGGGATGGGACTTGATCCAAGGGTTGGATCTTCTTTTAATTTAAATCCTAGATGACATTTTGCTGCTATTAAAAAAGGGCTTAGGGTAGGATTTAAGTAGTCTGTTTTTATTTTTGAAAGTGAAGTAGGGTTTGTCTATAGCATTGTGATTACATTTTTTTCTGAAATAAACAATCATCTAATTTGTGGTAGAGTTGTGAGAATTTTGTTATATATTTTCTACAATATGTGTTGTTTTAGCATTCGAAACAATTTTAATCATTTGTAAAGCTTAATGTTACATAGGGTCTTAGGAGATTATGTGAATATAGAATCTATTACCATGGTTTAGAAGCAATGGATGTTTCAAGATCTATTTGAAAATTTTAGGAATTGTTTGATTTTTCAAAGGATTTGTTTCATGGAACCGAGATATGTTTCCTTCCACAAGGGATACATTTTCATGGTGGATCCTAGGAGGACCCGATCCAGATACGTATCGGATCTGCGGATCCTACACACTGGGGTGGTGGATCCGGTAACATAGTGAATAACAATAACCACATAATATAAATTCTTAACCACCTAGCATTCAAAAATTCCACCTGAAATAGTTCAAAACTTAATGTGAACATCCATTCATAGCATTTCTCAGACGAAATTTGATAATAAGGAACAAAAAGAAATCATATTTGAAACATTGCATAGTACTGAAAACAAATATTTGGATAACCCCATGGCCAAAACAATAAAATCCATACAAAGCTTAGTACAAAGTTTAGACATACAACAATTGGCTAATCCCATGCACAAAACAATAAAATCCAATTTACATAGTGAAAATGTATTCAATAAATATAAGGTGACAAATCATCATCATCATCGTGATTTGCATTTCCATCAAGATCACAATCCTGATCACTCGTGTATGCATCTGCTTCATTTTCTCCATTGTCCTCATACAATAGATTTCCCTGACCATGCATATCATTCTCTATCTCAGTCTCTTCATTGGGAATCAAAGTTTCTTCTTCAAATCCAGCTCTATTGTCATCTTCAGCTTCTTCTTCCAATGTTTCTTGTAAGCTTGTATATTGCTCATCAAACATTATATCAGCATATTCCATGAATTTCCTTTTCGAACGAGACTCTACTTGAATGGAATACGACCATCCTGAGCTTGTTACATCATCAATTAAAAATGACTAGGTAATTTGAGGAGGCGAAACATACGACTCATCATTCTTTGATAAAAATTGTCGTGTATTTATGCGTACAAACCCGTACTCATCACGTTGTACTGCAGATGGTTTGATCCATTTACACTTTAATAATATGGGCCTAGTATCAGCATAATCAACTTGAATAATATCCTGTATGAATCCAATATAAAGTTTCTTTTCAGTGCCGTAATGAAATTTGACACTAACAATACAATCACAATTTTCTTTTCCTCTATCCTTTTCTTCCACTCTTAAATGACTACCATACGCCCACATCCCACTGAACGAAGAAGATATTATATTTGGAGGTCATGAAAGCTCAATTTTCTCTAGTGTTATATCCTTTCCTTCTTGTTGTGCATCACTAATTGCATCAACAATCCAGTCATCAAATTTTGGAAAAGAACCATCTCCAATATTCAAATCCTGATGTCTACGCTTTCAAGATGGATGCATCCCTATTCGAATATCTTCTTCATATTTTATACATACAATATGAACATACAAGATAGTAAGAATGATAATAATTTAACTATTAAATGAAATTAAATAAATAAATTATCATGTAAATAAAATTTGACCTGTGCCACTTATCCAATGAGGATGTGTTTTGAAGAGCATAGGCATGTATTGTAGTTCTTTCCTCATTTCATAGCTTGAAGCGACGTCCATTTCTTTCTAACACTTCACCTGCATGTCTCTCATCTTCATCATCATCCCATACACGTTGAATGACATTAGTAAAATCCTTCATATATTCTATGCAAAATCCTATGGCCTCTTGCATTATATATCCTTCACACATGCTACCTTCCGGTTTTGCCTTATTACAAACAAATGTTTTCAGAACCTTCATATATCGTTCTATAGGGTACATCCATCTAGTTCTTATCGGCCCACAATATTCTAGTTCATGTTCTAGATGTACAAGAAGATGCATATAAATATTGAATATTGTTGGTGCAAATTCTCGCTCCAATAAGCAAAGGACTTCAACAAACTCTTCCCTCAAATTAACAAAGTTTGAAGGATCTAACACATGCATACTCATTCTCTTCAATATTAGGCCCAACCTTATAATTTCCAATCTTGGCCCATTTTCCAAACTTGATATCACTGCAATAGGTAAAATATCCTCAATTATGACATGATAGTCATGGGTCTTGAGGCCTTTTAATCCATTATTGTCAGTTTGCCTTCTAACATTACTACTCACATATCTAGTAGGAAAGCGAGTCTGAGACATCAATGTTAAGAATTGTGCACGTTGTTCCTTTGTCCACACATAAGGATCAATAGGTTTTCTAAATTTTCCATCACCATAATTTTCAACCCAAAGATTTCGATGAATCTTTATCTCTTGAAGGTCTAGGCATGATGACACTGTATCATATGCACCAAAAAGAGTTTCTATAATAGCATAAGCTATGTTTTTATTAGTATGCATAAATTCAACAGTATGCCTAATGTTTATATGCTTAAATTATGACAGCTTATAAAACATGCACAATCGTTTTACACCACTATCATTGAGTGGATCATTTTTACTACCAGCAATGCCACCATTTTCAATAAACTACATTCTTTTCTCTGCATTCTCTATAATGTAATCACTGGTTATTGTCGATGGTGCTTCACGATTCTCTTCCTAACCATTGAAACATGACTTTTGTCGACGATATGGATGCTCCATTTTAAGGTAAGCACGATATCCACAATAAACACACTTATGCAAACTACTTGAGTACCTCACAAAAGGTTTAAAGTTGCAAGCCAGGCATCCATGGTATCCATGAACATTGAGACTAGTCAATGTGCCATATATAGGAAGATTGTGTATCGTAAGCAATAAAGAATCTCTTAAAGTGAAGTGGATTGAATCATTGTCCCTTAAAAATTGTATTTCTTCAACTCCTTTCCACAATTATGCTAGCTCATCAATATGGCTCTAAATAAACATCAATTATATCTGAAGTCACACTTTTCTTTCCTGGTATAATCAATGACAACATCATGAAAAATGATTTGGTTGCTAACCATGGAGGCAAGTTATAATTTATCAAAAAAACTGGCCAAGTTGACCATTTACTACTCTGATCTAAGAATGAATTCACCCCATCTAAAGCTAAACCCAACCTTATATTACAAGGCTCTTGGGAAAAATCAGGCCATTTGTTGTCAAATTCCATCCACATATTAGAATCAACCACAAACCATTGTTTTCCATTGGTGCTCTTATTTTGGGCATGCCATTACATAATCTCAACAATTTCTCAACAACTATACATTCGAAGTAACCGTGGGATAACTAGAAAGTGGCGAAGAATCTTTTGAGGCGTTGACTTTGATTTCAACCCTCGTCTATACCTCGGTTCTTTACATTTTGGACATTCAGTCTCACTTGCATGACTTTTGCGAAATAATACACAACCATTCACACATGTGTGGATCTTCTCATACCCTAACCCTACCTTTTTCATTTGTGCTTTACATGCACTCTGGTTTTTGGGCAATGTGGAGTCAGGTGGTAATAACCGATGTAACAATGCCAATAACTCATCAACACTCGCATTTGTCCAACCATGCACTATTTGAAAATTAAGAATTAGAATGATTGTTGACAAATGACTTAACTTGCAAGTACCATACATAGGTTTTGAAGCATCCTCCAACCATTTCTGCCAATCATCCTTGAAACCCTCATTCATCATTCTATCAACTTCAATGCCTTCATCTAACATTGCATGTTCATCTGCATTTGTTGCATCTTCGTCTATGTTTGGTGCCTCTACATCTCTCGTGACTTGCAATGGTATCCTATTTGGATAACTATTTTGAGGGAAAGGGCTTATACCGCTATGACCGAATCTTAGCATATGTGCAAACATCACTTGTCTCTTTCTCATCTTCCCTCCAAGAAAATTATTACAAGGACATGCATATTTCTCCAACATATTCTCATTGGCTATTCTCTCATCATGTGCATGGTATTCATTTGTTAACAAAGTTGGTCGTTGACTCATCTTCAATTTTATGCATTCAATTATGAAGACAGTAAGTCAATCTTACTTTCAACTCTTTTCATCTATCTAATCTTGAATTAAATTCAAAAATATCAAAACAAATTACTAGAGTCTACAATATATCATGTTAGTATACTCATTTAATTACTAGGGTCTAGGCATAGCATCTATTGTAGTACTATTATTTCTTGGAAACAAAGTCTGGTGTTTGTCATCCTTTTTGGCAGTGGCACTGTTACTGAATGGAGGGTCATATCAGAAATCTTCAAGCTATTTTGCAGGGCTTCAGGTATGGAGATCAACTTAGACAAGAATTGTGTGTTATGTGTTGATTAATCTAGTGAGCAAACTCAATAGATCTTGTACACTTGTGTGTGATGGACTCAACATTGAAGACAATTGGGATGGCATCACTTTGCATCATTGTCTTATGAACTGGTTACAGAAAAATAGATGCTACAGAATGCTTCCAGTTTATGTGATTTGGGGTATCTGGAGGTTCTAGATCTATACTCATCATTGGTTTTTTATATGCTCTGACCAGAGATTAGGTATAGACTATTTGTACCATTATGGTAACACATTGCCTGTTTTTGGACACAGATTTGTCTTTATGTGATGACAACCCATCTTTGTATGCTCATAGCTATTTTGATTCTTAATGAATAAAAAATAGCTGCTTTTTCACTTCTGGAAAAAAAAGTCGAGTGTTTGTGTGTGTACCTCTAGCATTTTGAGGGTATTTCCTAGCACACTAAGATAATAATTCAATGGATCAAATACAATGAAAATTATTTTATTTCAGTAAACATTGAAGTGCAAAGCACTATTATAAATTAGCTTAAGGTTTTAGTACTAATTCACCACCCAACCTTAGGTACTCCAACTTGAATTCTGCCCCTTGTTAGTTTCTTTACCTATTGCCACACAGGTGATTCCCCTTTAGCAGATTGGCATGCTCAACAAATCTATAAAGTCTTGTTTTTTGTGCCACATGAAGTTCTATGGATGAGGGTGCAGTAGTAGACAAATCCTCCATGAGGCACAGCGGAAGTCACAGGCATCTGTGACAGAGGCATATGCATGCACTATCTAAGGAATGCCTAATTTAGAGGCACTTTTTAGTCTAGGAAGGAACTGTGTTTTCCATATTGAGAGTATGTTTTTTTGTTCTAGTTTGGGAACTATCACTACATTCCCCAAATAATACGTCCCCCATTTGGGCCAAAGGACCACAAATTCTTTGAAGTGCTTTACATGGGAAGTAGGTATAAACAGAGAATTAGCTGGCATTGAGAGAGCATGCCCTAATCTATCACTACGCCCTAATCTTTCTTTAAACTGTTATGCTGAAGTGCATGCATGGAAATGAAATCATAGATTTCCCAGCACACTCAAACAATAATTCAATGGATCCAATACAATGAAAATGATTTTCTTTCAGTAAACATTGAAGTGCAAAGCAGTATTATAAATTAGCTTAAGGCTTCAGTACTAATTCACCACCCAACCTTAGGTACTCCAACTTGAATTCTGCCCCTTGTTAGTTTCTTTACCTATTGCCACACATGTAATTCCCCTTCAGTAGATTGGCATGATCAGTAGATCTATACAGTCTTATTTTCTGTGCCGTACAGTCTTGTTTTTGTGTGAGATGATTTCATTTATATACTTAAAATCACATGTCAAACAACAAAACAACATAAACTAAATAATCCCCTAATTAGACGAGTATTTTTTAAACCTTGGCCATCGTTTCCTCATTAATTCTATACAGATGGATTTAATGACAGTTCTGTTATACTAATTATTATTGAGAAGTATATTAGCTAACCAAATCGCCCTGTACGTATAGAATTCGGCGGAGGAGGAATTCCTGAAAATGATTTCAAATGTTTAATTAACCATTTCACCAATCTAAATCGTTTTGCATTTAACTTGTAAGTAGAAATTCAAATTGCATAATAAACCAAAAATGCAATTCTCACTGATAATAAATAGGGTGTTTCTCCCATGTAGTTATTGTAACTGCATAATTTTCATCCATTGATTCTAGATGGGATAGTGTAACGATTCTCGACGAAATAGTGTAACTGTTTCCTAGAAGATTGTATCTAAAATTCTAGTCAGACCAACCTTGTATTAAGGTTGGCTTTGGACAAATTTCAAGGTCTGTATTAATGCTTGAAATAAATAGAATTAAAAAAATGGTCTATTTATTTATAATAATAATAAACAATTAACAAATTAGGTGAATTTAGAAGGGGAAGATACCAAACTCTAAACATGAAGTCTGTGAGTGAACAATTCATGCCTATGTCGTTTTCTTCATTAAATATTACATTTTAGAGCAAATGTATGCTTTTTGACAATATCGACTGGGTTAGTAAGCCTTAAATGCTTCGTTGGCCCTCATGGTTTCCTGTCTTTATATAAAGTTAGATTCCAAGTGCAATAGAACGTGGAAAGCTGTAATAGCCATTGAATAAGGTTATTCATTGTATTATTCTAGTTTTTGTGTAGTCGATATTGCAGCAGCAAATGAAAATGGGTTGGATATTTTACATTTTAGGCTAGGCTGCAATGAGTGTGGTTTTGGGTATGGTGTAGCTAGTCGAAAGTACAGTTCTTGCACTGTTTATATTTGGAGACTCTCTACTGGACACATGAAATAACAATAACATGTCTACATTAGTCAAAGCTACTTCACCTTCATATGGAAATTATCCATCAGGAACATCAGGTGGAAGGTTTTCCAATGGTCCTGTCTTTACAGATTTTGTAGGTGAGTTTCTGAGTTCTGTTTTGTTGGGATCAAAATTGATCAACGCTGAAGCCACCCTTCTAAATATTTCTGGATGCCTTATTGTTATAGTATTCTAATTTTCAGCTGCACATCTAAATCTGCCCTGCCCTCCACCTTATATGACTATGGGAGGTGATATTGAACATGGAGTGAACTTTGCATCAGGTGCTCTGGAATCCTTGATGCTACTGGAGAGGTTGAAGTATGTTTCCTGGTATTGTTTATTTAGAGATTCTTCCAATTTTTTCTATTTTTTTCATTACATTTTCTAATTCATTGGTGTCTGAAATTTTCGCTCAATGATAGTGGAGTTGAACTACTGAATTAGAACAGTTCTATGAAAGAAAGTTTGCAGGATATGTGTGTTGTGTTGAATAATGGATCAAAAAATTGTCCTATTTTAGCTCATATATCAGTTAATAGTAAATACACAAGACAGTTTGGAACTTGAATGGAACTGTAGAAACGTTTTACAATGAATTGTCTTATACATCTGGGCACTAATTGAAAAAAAATGCATATTGTGTGGCATGAATGTTTGAACATTGATACATGTGCAATTCTAGGAGACGAGGATGAAAGATAGTGCCCTTAATTTAACACTAAACATCTTGGTGGAACTCTTTAGTCTGGTGGCTTTACAAGAGGTTATTTAGGTTATTTTAATAAGAACAGAATATTTGGATCTACATCTTTAGGAAACTCTATAGATCTATGAAAGCAAGGTTAAAATATGCAACAAAGGTGTTAATCTTAAGGTTCTATGTATACTGTTAAAATTCATTTTTAGAAGTTCTAAAACATCTTTAATAAAACTATCTTTTAATTTAGAGGGAAAACCCATTTAGTATGTAATAGTTCAATCCTTCGTACTTTGTTTTGCGCTTCTTCCTTTCTTGTTTTGATATTAGCTATCTCAGCATTACATGCACCTCATTCTATGCTTCTTTTAGCTTGAGTATAGAGGGAATTCTCTACTTCTTTTAGCTTGAGTTTAGGTTCTATGTATACTCTAAAAATTCATTTTTAGAAGTTCTAAAACATCTTCAATAAAACTATCTTTTAATTTAGAGGGAAAACCCATTTAGTATGTAAAATTTCAATTGTTCATACTTTGTTTTTCGCTTCTTCCTTTCTTGTTTTGATATTATGTATCTCAGTATTACATGCACCTCATTCTCTGCTTCTTTTAGCTTGAGTATAGAGGGCCTTCTCTGCTTATTCTAGATTGAGTTTAGGTTCCATGTATACTATTAAAATTCACTTTTAGAAGTTCTAAAACATCTTTAATAAAACTGTCTTTTAGTTCAGAGGAAAACCATTTAGTATGTAAAAGTACACAGAAGCAGTAGCAGTAGACAAAGCCTCCATGAGGCACAACAGAAGTTACAGGCATCTGTGATAGAGGCATATGCATGCACTATCTAAGGAATGCCTGATTTAGAGGCACTTTTCAGTCTAGGAAGGCACTGTGTTTTCCATATTGAGAGTATGTTTTTCGGTTCTAGTTTGGGCACTATCACTATATTCCCCAAATAATACGTCCCCCATTTGGGCCAAAGGACCACAAATTATTTGAAGCGCTTCACATGGAAAGTAGGGCTAAACAGAGAACTAACTGGCATTGAGAGAGCATGCCCTAATCTATCACTATGCCCTAATATTTCTTTAAACTGTTATGCTGAAGTGCATGCATGGAAATGAAATCTTAGATTTCCCAGCACACTCAGACAATAATTCAATGGATCCAATACAATGAAAATGATTATCTTTTAGTAAACATTGAAGTGCAAAGCAGTATTATAAATTAGATTAAGGCAACAAGTTCCTTACTCACGACCTCAGGAAGATGACTCTGTGCTGCTCATTTGGGTAATGTAAAGAATCCAAAATTAGCTTTCTATTCAAATGTTAATGCATTGAAGTAGCTAGATACGCTTTAATCCTGAATTCAACCACTTCACCACACCAAACCCTTCTTGCTTTGAGGGAAGACCCTGGTTCAGCTAGTGTACTGGATGAATTTGAATGCCAACTATTGCAACCAACAACCTTGACTTTTAACCACCTTTCTACCTCACTTACCCAACCTTAGTTAGTTATCGTGCTTAGGTGCACACTTTTGACAGAAGGATTACAAAAATGCTAAGATCAATGCGAATATTATATGCAGCACGGTATGGCTTAGCTGGCCTTGACCAACTCAAGGTGAGGAATTTGACAATTTGAGGCTTTTGCATACTTGGAGAGTATCCAGAAATTTTTTAACAATTAATCCCTAACAGTTTAATACTAGATGCAAAAATATCAGAAGAATTTGACTTACCTAGAAAGAACCGGAGGATTTCAGCTCTGCAACTAAGGATGTCCTTATGTGCCTCTTCAAAATCCTCCATGTACGGTCTGATGCCCTCTTCATCTCCATTGCAGAGTCTATCACTGGTGGATATATATTAACTCACTCCCCTCTCGCCAATTAACCAACATCAACATTCTACTTATGTAATAGAAAAATCTCCCGCGAATTACCACAACAATTACCAGAATAAATTCCAGGACAAGCTGTCCAATATGGAAACCACCATATGAACCCTCTATTCTTCCCCAAGCTGCTCGCTCTTCATCATGTTGGTAGTGATAAAATTGAAAGGGGCTCGACTAAATGGGGAAAGAAGGTGAAACCACCAAACAAACCCTCTATTTTCCCCACGCGGCTCGCTCTTCATCATGTTGGCGGTGATCAACTCTGAAGGGGCTCGACTCAAAAGAGGAAAGAAGGTGAATACTTCATACCTTTTAATTATATCATATTCCAAATTATCTTGGCCAAAACGAACAGAGTGACAGCTACCACTGCTTTATTTTCCAGTTGTAACGTGTTTGTTTGTGTGGTTTAATATTCATCTTCTTCACTTTTATCCATCCCATAGATGCAATATTAATATTCATCTTCTTCCCTTTTATCCATACCATAGATGCAATATATTTTTTATAATATTCTTTTCATGTTGTATCTTAATTTTAAAAGAAAACACATTTCAAATGAAATAAAACAAAAATAATTCACTTATTTTTTTTCCAAATAAATAATAACTTTGTCAAATCATTTTACATATATTATCAAGAAAAAAAATTTGTTGAAAAAATAGACCTTTATCATGGAAGTTTTGTTCAAGCTATTGTGACAACCTGCTCTTAAATTAGATTAGCAACCAACCAATTAATGTTAACCCAGTCTAACTTAAAGGCCCGAGCAAGAAGTGTGTAAAGTTTCATTAGTTGCATGTGAGTGGGAATAAATAGTAAAGCTATGTGTGGTAGGTTCATACCCAGGTATTTGCAAGGGGTTTTAATTTCAATTAAAAGGGCATAACTAGTAAAGCTATGTGTTAGGAAAGCTATATGTGGTAGGTTTATATATACTTGCGTATTTGCAAGGGGTTTTAATTTCAATTATTTATATTGCTTTTGACAAATGAAAGACAATATAAATAATTGTATTTCAATTGACAAATAAAAGTTTATTAAATATTTTAACCAAAAAAATGCAAAAAAATATTGTTCTTTCAAATATTTACAATTTTAAACAATTGAATACTCTTAATTAATTTCTACATGAAAAAAATGATATATTTTCAATGAATTTTTTTTTAAACACATTAATTAAGTAGTCATATGTGTATCACAAATTTTACACTTCACGAGTAACAATATAACATTAACTATTTTATTGTAATTATTTTCAAGTTGGAGCACACTTCATTATATCAAAAAAACTACTTAGATTATGCCATAACCATATTGGGGTATCCACATGCAATCCAAGCTAATTGAGAGATGTAAGAATTATGATAAAGATTGGGCACCTAAGAAAAAATAATACACAACTCAGAAAACATTAAAAAAAAAAATCTACAATATTATATCAAGCAATTAGATGTAATTAGTAAATTAGCTAGCATAATCGGGCTTGGGGGTGCATCAAATATTTTGTTCAACACTTGTTGTGAAATCATACGTTGTGTATGTGTCGATGAAAGGGGCCTAAGTCAATTGAATAATTGCATTAACTCACTACATTTTTGAGTCTCAATTAATATATAATTTATACACTATGCCTAATTTAATTTAATTAAATAATATTGAACCATTAAAATACCAAAAGAATTAGGTTATTAATTTGACTAAATTTGAGAAAGTTCTAGGCCTCCTCTATGTCAAAACTGTTTTCCATGCTAATGTAGGCCACTATCCTTATCTTAATTGTCTTTATACCAAAAGGAATGATAATCAAGAAGAAGACCTAAAATTATGGACTTCACCTTCAAATAATGCCTTTCAATTACATTGGTTATTAATCATAATTAATTAATTAGGAGTGATAAGAAGATCGCAAGAATAAAAAATGACCAAATAAATGACCAATTGTCATGTGGTCATTTTTAGTCTAGATATCCCGTGACCAAATTTGGTCATTTATCTTGGTCGTTTTCAGTTGGTTTTTATCCAGTGACCAAAATTAGTCATTTATCTTGGTCTTTTTTAGTTAGCTCACTTAAATTTATCAATTTTGGTCATTTATCCCTTGAAAAAAATTGTGGTGACCAAAAATTTTGGTCTCTTGGTCACTAATCTCTCATTTTCCACTAGTGATGGCAACTCTTTCCTTCATGTTTCCCGAATAATCCTGAACTTGAAAGAACTTATTTATCCCAAGAATCCAAGCTTCATCCTCTTGTCCAGTATTTACCTCACCATCAAATGTAGGAGGTTTAGCCTTCTTAAATTCATCCCGAGAGCGATCCCTATGGTGTCTCTCTCTCTTTCTTTTACGATAAGAAGAACTTGAATCCCCACTAGATTCTTCGAAGTTAGATGATCCACTAGAAGTCCTTCTCCTTCTCCTAGTACTGCTCTTACTTCCTTCTAGTCTTGCTGTACCTCATCCATAGTTTATCTTTCTTTACAAGTCTGTCAAGCTCTGCAACATAGTAGCATTCAACTGATGCTGCTCTTCCTGGGATTTGATCAAGCTTCTCATTGTGGTTGCAGCATCTGACAGTGTCTCTTGGAATATCCTTCCATTAGACCCAATGTCATCATTCCCATTATGGACATTTTCTCCCATGGAATCTCTCGAACGCTCGTCAGAATCCCGAGCATCATATCCATCATGGGTTCTCATAACTGAACCACAACTTACTTACCAAATTGCACCACCTGGAATACTACCATTGAAGGTGACTATGATTTTGCAAATGTGTTAGTACACAAATGTTAGATGCATAACATTGATATAATTCAAAATTACTTACCTTTACCTGATAGAAATCATAAAATAACAATTTTTCCCAAACAAAAAATTTTCTTCCTTTTCAGCCCTGTAGTCCACTGACAATCTGCTGAGAAATCCACTGAAAAATAGCTGAAAAAAATTGCTGAGAAATCTCTTTGGAAAAACCCAAAATTTCTTTTTCCCAATCGGATCTCTTCCCCACTAATTCTTCGACACCTCGGCGATCTAAATAAAAATTTTCTTTCGGTGCTCATCGGTGGCCCTAACAACTAACATTTTCTGGTGTATCGGATCCTCGGTCATCTAAGTTCCCAGACCATTTATTGGCAATGCCAAGGACTGTGGTGTGTGTGTCGGTGATCGAAATGTTAATCACCACAGCATGCCGTATCGACGATCAAAACCATTATCTCCTATGGAATCAACAAGGAAAATAACTCTATAACGCTGCATTAGTGGTTGAAACCACTATTCATTGGGTGGATAGTTCTCTAGGTGGCCGCAACGGTGGGCAGTAAATCATCTGTGGGTTCCGCGGACCATAACACCCATTGGTGGATCAGAGCTATAAACACTATGCATCAGTGCCTTAAAATGAAATGTTTCCGCCGTGTCGGTGATCGGAGCATCGTCGATTGAACTTCTAGTCGTCAGAATGCTAGTCCACATGGCAGTTGCAACGACGGAATCCCAAACAACTAAAAATTTCTGACGTTCATCGGTGGTCCGTTCAACTAAATGATGACGTTCATCGGCGGTTCGATCCTCTATAATTCTATGACGTGTCAGAGGTCTGATCCTCTATCCTTCTCCGCTGTATTGGCACCTTCATCATCTAATCATTGGCAATCCCATCTCCTATTTTCCACCACTGTATCGGTGGTCTAATCCACTAACTTTCGTCGATGTTCGTCGTTGCGTCGGTTCCTCTAACAACGAATTTTCTCCGACGGTGGTGACGTTTTGGTGACTCCATCATCTAATCATCGGTGATCCAATCAACTAATCTTCATCGATCATCGATGGCCTCATCACTTAGAAAAAATTTTGAAAAAAAATTCTCTTTATCTTCTTCCTACGATGCTCCGTTGACTATTTCATTAACTATTTTCTGCCGACACTGTGGCTACTCCATCAACTAAATTTCTCCAACATTCACCGCCACATCAGCTCCTCAAACAACTAATTTTCTCTGATGGTCGTGACATTTTGGTGACTCCATCATGTAATCATCGACAATCCAATCAACTGATCTTCATCGATCGTCGATAGTCGATATCGGATGTTCTTTCAACTAAATTGAGCCTGTGTTTTGACGGTCTTCGTCTGATCTCTGTCAAAACTGCGGCTCCCGCATCCACTATTTTCCGCCGATGGCCAATGAACACTTAGAAAATTTTCCGCAAATTTTCTTTCGACTGTCCTCCGTCGGGTGGGCTTCCTCCTAGCTCTCCGCTAGATCGGAAGAGCTTCCCACTAAGTTTTTTGATGATTTGATAGTTCTGGCACTTAGAAAAATTTTGTGGAAGTTTTCTGTCATAAATTTATGATCTATGCTAGGCATAAGGAAACCTGCATCTGCTAGCTAATCTTTCATGGCCCATTCAGGCCCATGCTATAACGTTAGTGCTGATACCATAATGTAATGTCCCCAAACCTTCGAACAACGAAGAGGATGCTACCAAACTATTAAACATCCGAGCTAAAAGCCCCATGAACATGAACATACCTAAAACCAAAATAACATGCTTTGAACTAGAACATGCATAGATACATAATAATTTACATACACAGCGGAAGCAAACATACATTCATTCTAACATTCAACATGTTCATCATCATTCATTAAACAATAAATATAAATGCAAAGACAAAATGGTCAAGAATACTTATCTTATAAAGAAATTGTCCCGCAACCAGCTACGTCGCTGCAACATTCCACCCAACCATAGGCCAGCGTGCTCCTTAATCTCTTAGCAACGCTGCCACCCCTGAGCTGGGCATGATTCCCCAAGGAATAAGGAACAAGCACGCTTACACCTAGCCAAGGATACACAAAACAACAGACCAGCCAAGCCAACATAGTTTGGTTTGTCAGGTTATCAGCAAATCAAACAAGCCAACACCGTGGGTTTATCGGGCCATCAAGGAGTTGGGAAAGGATAATTGCTAAGTTGGTGAGCTCATTGCAGAGCTAAGGACACCTACATCAGAACTAGCATGGCTTCTAGAACACCCACACACACCCAACACAAGGAAATCAGTCCCTTCTTTGCTACATAGTCCCTCAGGCCCTGACCTCCCTTCTAGTGCTATTCAGGGGTTATGGAGAAGAAATCCAGCCCTCTAGCTCTATCTGTGTTGTTCCCAAACACACTAGGTTTTTCAAGAAAACCAAGCTCTCATCCCCATTCCAAATATAGTCCGAATACCAACCACTGCCTACATGCCACAAAACAAACAATTCACAGCTTTGTGAGAAAACAAAAGAACACAGGGTGACAACCCAACAATGGTGAGCGCAGCTCAGGTCAAGCAAAGCGATTCAGAGTTTTTTTTGGCCCTAGCATGGCCAAAACAACTTAGCAGCAACCCAAAAAGGTATTTGCACCCACAAAAAAAAAACAACATGGGGAAAACAATAGCAACCACAAATCAGGGAAAGAACAACAACCCCATCTCACAATGAAGCGAAGGGAACATTACACAATCCCAAAATGGAAGAGAAAGTCTGATTCTCATTCCTAGACAGGGGAAAACATGTATGCAGACCACAAATATGTAAGGAGAATATGCACACATAGATCGTGTCCTGAGGCCACCCCTCCAGTTCGCTACGTGAAGGAAAAACTAGGAAGAATCATGTGCGTGAAGACAGAGAGAGAGTCCCTCTACGTGAAGATGGGCCAAAGCGATGGAGAGAGTATGAGAATTCAAGAATCCCTTTCCCATGTGAAGTGGTGGAGTCTTCTGGTGGAGTGTGCATGTGGGAAAACCTACCACCCACCACTACCCAACAATAACTACCCCCAACTAACAACAGAAGTATTTAATGGGTGGTTAACACATGGATTTTCCCCATAGGTTCAAATTTTAACAATCCCCCCCCCCTATCCTTGGGAAAATCATACCCTTTTCAATATGGTTGCATTGACATAGCTGGTTGGGGTCCATTTAATTAAAAATGCATATTTACATTATACCAAAACTATTATGTGTTGTATATCACGATATACCATCGGTAACAATTCCGATTGCCGAACATAACAAAACCAAATCGATGGTGGGGATTTCACCTTTAGCTCCACACCATTATTAATTACAATACATATATATATCATGTATATTTAATGCATTGGGGTCAAAACCAGGATGTTACACTTTTTTTCAAGTGTCATTGCGAATCTACCATGTGACAAGGTATGTGGATCTGTGTTGACATTGAACATTTTTCATTTTTTCTCACTTCATCTAAAATGTCATGGTGAAGGTACATGGATAGATGGTTATGATTAATGGGTGTACCTGTATTTTCTATGTATTTTTCTTATGTATTTGTTTGCTTCAGACAACCTACTCCATTGTATAAGTAAGAATATTTTTAGTAGTTGATTACTTTGGAACATGAATCATTCAATGGAAGCGTTCTAAAACGTTTTATTGTGCTCATATAATGATGATGTTTGAAACTAGAAATATAAGAATTTCATAATTATGTCTTTGTTGATAGAAGATTGGCAGGCCTTGATTTAGTGTGCTCATTTACTTGAGTTTGGGAATCTTAAGGGATATATCATACTTGCATAATTTCTTTGCTATAAAACATTATGAGTTGTAATTAGGAAAAGCTTCTACATTCCTTTTCATTTTAAATGCTTGCTTTAGTGCAGAAACAATGCAAAAGAAACATTTTGAAACGGGATTTTTTTTCTCATGGGAGTTAGACATTTAAAACTACAAAATGGAACATTTTAACATAGGCTGGTATTTAATCATAGAAAATTAGAATTCTTTGACCTAGTGTGGTAATTTACTTCTAGAAATTCAACATTGTATTTTAGTTCTTGCATGGTTTTTTCCATAAAATAAATTGTGTGATAATTAGGGAAGGGTTTCACTTTAGATTAGAGAAAATTGTTCATGGTCATGTTGGCAACCATTCCAATGGTTCTGGAAGCAGCAACTCTAGTAGTTCCAGAAATAGCAATTCTAGTGGTTCTGGAAACAACTAGTCCATTGTCTTGGGAGAAATGCACAACAATTCACAAGAGGATCCTCAGAGTGAGAGGCAAGAAAGTAACCAATCTGAAAATATAGATTATATCAAAAGAGTGACAAGGGAAGTAGTGGAAGAGGAGACATAAGGTGATATAGGAGAAATGAGAAGGGATTGGTCTCATAATGAAATTGCTATACAAAGTGTAGGTGTGGACTGGTAAGCAGCTACTGCACAAGTAGGCGATGGGAATCAGCAAGAAAATGTTGCAGAGGAAGAAGCACAAGAATGGAAAGAACACAGTGAACAAGACTTACATAGGGGCTGGAAGGATCCTTTAGAGAATGCATATGGGGATTGGCAGGGAGGTTCTAATCAAGATGTTGGAAGGTATTGACAAGGCGGTGCTTCGCAAGACATTGTCAGGAACTTGCATGAAGGTGTGTCACAGGGAGTAGCAAGGGACTAGGGAGAAGGTCCTTCATAGGGAGGAGTAAGAGTCTAGCAAGGCATTGGAAAATTCTAGAAGATTCAACATTTTCTAGTCTTCAGATGATATAACTGCAAACAACATGGAACTCCGAGAACTGCTTGGAAGGTTTGTTTTTGAAGCATGTGCGTAACCACATTTTTTTTCTTTCTTTTATTGGTGAATTTGAAATAGCCACATGAAAGCAGATATGATGATTGAGTTTGAGTAAATGGGAAAATTATGAAGGCAAGATGTAACAAATTTATCAAATCCTATATAGATAGAGTGTTTCAACAGTTTTGGCTAGCGAATTCAGAGAGAGCTTGGAGCAACTAATTAGATCCTATATACAAAGGCAAGATGGTAACCCTGTATCCTGGGATCTGGAAATAGCCATACAGAGGCCATCAATTATGCAGGAGCGATATCCATAACTAGAATAAGCTGAAGTCCAGAATGGGATTTTCACAAACACCAGGCGAGTGTTCACTAGTGCCTCCTCCACCACCTCCACCACCACATCTACTTTGGTAGCCATAGTTACACTAGGAAACATGGACATGCCATCCATTGCAATGCTCAGATGTTGTAAGTCATAATATTTTTGTGCTTAAATAAAACTATAGTAAGATCTGTACTCTTTTACAAGTAAAAGGAAGTTATATGGAATTCGTTAAAACTTAAAAGATATGTTGAAGAGATGTTTTTCCACATCTAACCATCTGTGAATATTGATTTTATTATCCCACCCCCATTCTATCCTCTTGTTTTTCCTTGACATAGTAGTCTATTCATCCTTTTTCACTAGTCAGTCAAAATATTGAGTTATTATCTATCTGATCTTTTACCTTTATTGAGCTTATATGGAATTCGTTAAAACTTAAATGATATGTTGAAGAGTTGTTTTTCCACATCAAACCATCAATGAATATTGATTTTATCAGCCATAACCCCCATTCTATCCTCTTGTATTTCCTTGACATACTAGTCTATTCATCCTTTTTCAATAGTCAATCAAAATATTGAGTTACTATCTATCTGATCTTCTACCTTCCTTGGAGAACCTTTATTGGGCTTCCTTGATCATCATAGTCAACTTCAACTTGATCCTTTGTAGTAGCCTCATTCTTTTCAACACTTGAATTATCTGATTCCTTCACCTTCTATTTCATTTTAGCACTTTTTAATTGTCATTTTCCTCCATGATTCCATTATATGTTCATATTCATGACAATATGTATACCAAAAACCATTGTGTTTATAAGCTAATTATTGTTTGGAGTTAATATTGCCATATTACAATTTTTTTTTTTGGCAAATACTTAAATCATACTAACAGTTGAAAATTTGTTAATTGTAGAATTGTGCTTTTCCATTGAGATGAATATCTAAATTGCATTAGCTCTCTTCTTCACATGTGAACAGCACAAATGTGAACAAAAATATTAAGGCATTCTCTGGAAACCAGATTCTAGCACTAGACTTGCATGACCCAAAACCAAGGCCTCCCATGTAAAAAGTGTAGAAATTTCTAAAATATGCCTAATCTGAAATTTCCACCTCACTTCTATGAGGCTACAAATCTACTTCATAGTTTTTTCAGCTGTAGTGCTGAAACTGATTTCTTCAATAGCCTTGCAAAAAACATCGGATCTGCCCAATACTACTTCTAGGAAAACTTCATAGAGTTTTCAATTGTAGTGCTGAAACTAATTTCTTCAATAGCCTGCAAAAAGCATCAAATCTTCCCAACACTACTTTTAGGAAAACTCAAGAATGTAGACACCACAAATACCTTGAGCATAGATAATTTCAGCAGCCCTTATGGAAAGACCTATCTCAAGATTCAATACACATAGCTGAAAATTACTTCAATTTCAGCGGAAATACAACAGCAACAAATCAGATCTGAAAGTTTCATAAAGCATGCTAAAACAACATAGAATTCAGCGTCACCATCCTAATAAGTCAGCACACTAAAACTTTCTCAACACATGAGAAAAATCAGATCTGCAATCACAAATTTAGGACAACAATAGTACACTTCATATTATCACAATAATGAAGATAAAGTAGAATACCTCATATCATCCAACACTAGTACAATGAGTCCTTTCTCATCCAAACCAAAGACTCTTGCTCATCCCAACCAAGGATTCTTGCTCAGGGCCAATCAAGATCTCTTCAATGCAATCACTACAAAGTTGAAAACCTCGACCAATAATACAAAGGCCAAGAAATCCATACTAGCAAGCTTTGCAAGCCAATATTTGGTGCTTCCAAACAAGCTAATGCCACACCAATTATCAAACCCTAAGATCTTCCATTTGCATCACACAAGCTATCAAGGAGATTCACACACTTGCAACCCACAAGCTACAAATACTCAACACTTGCATTTCACAAGTTAATGAACCCTAGCACTAGAATTCCACATGTTTCTATGGGGTTTGTCCAACCCCATAGTGGTCTCCCTCCAAGTAGGTATCCACATGTCAAGCGCTCCTCCTTAAATATGGTGTACCTTCCAATAAGTGTCTCCTCAACTCAATCATTCCTTCTCAAAATTTGTGTAAGGTGGTGACATGCTCCTAGGGCATTAAAGCACCCAGACCCCAAGTGACTAATTCTCTTCTTGGAAGTGGTTACTCCACGCTTCAAGTGCCAATTCTCCTCAACAAGTGCTCCCTGTAGAAGATGCTAAATATGCCACAAAATGAAAATACCACAGAAAGAAGTGTGTCTCCCTAGCACTGATACTAGGGAAAGCATGGACCCAATCTAAGCTCTCTAAATGTAAGTAAAGATAAATAAACAATCTAGGAGACCACAAGCCATATAGACTCTATGAAGCACTCTCCTAGCTAGGTGGAAACAATTTTGGAGCAACCAAAAGATAAGAAAAATTGTTCCTATTATCTATACCATCAAAACTAATAAAACAGAAACCCCTTGCACACAAAAGAAAGATTCAGATGTGACCAGATTTGTGTAACCAGTCTTTCAAATTTTCCAATGTTTGCCACATTCCTTCACATATGAAAATTATTGCATGGTATAATAGTTTATTGCCTCTTCTCAACTCAGCATATGCTGCAGTGCTTCTCTTTCCACCTTCAAAAAATGGATTCGACCTACTATCACTATCTTCTCTAGAAAATTCATGTTTGTAAGACCCTGATAGAATCTAAACAAATGGAGTTGTTCACAGAGGATGGATGAAAAATATTCTAGAATATTTTACTGGTTGAAGATTCAAGAATGTGCTGCATACATAAAATATCTATAACTCCGGAATACAAATCACCTGTTATTCTTCTGTGGAAAACTACTGTATGAAAGAATGTCGAGGTATGTAGCTTCTTCCACAACTAGATTTTGATGGAACATATACCATAATGGAATACCACCATATTGAGCCAATGCAAAAAAGGAAATGGTGAAGGACAATGCTTATAAACCATCATTATAATCTTAGAAATCCAAGCTAAATCAACAGATTAAACAGGAATCAAACTATGACTTGTAGCAGTTCCATAATTTATTAATTTCTGCTATGGATAAAAGTGAATGAAGATGTATCATTTTGTTGTGTATCGTTTTTCTGTCTCGTTCAACATCAGGTGCCTTTTAATAAAAAAATTATCCATTTCTGTTAAAAGAAGAAATTTATCATCCATGAAACAAATATCAATCATGTGGCTTTGGCTCTGTTAGGTCATGTTTTTGTCTTCCTTTGTTTCATGCTTTTTATTTATGTTTTTGAACCTTTCTATTACTCTTTTGTTTCTAGAAATTTTGTTGATAGAGATAATTTTGATTTTAAACTTTTAATTTTCATGATTTTTTATTTTTTAAGCTTGTTTTTACAAATTTTGCTTTAATTTCATAATTGAGGGGTTTTATAAGGCATATATGGATTAATGAGGTTTATAAATAGCATTAAGGTTAAATTAGACCCATAAACCAAGTTTTAACTCTTATTATTGGCTTAATCATGTGAAATCATTTGATTGGACTTTCTTGTAGCGCAAGACCAAAATAGATACACTAGAGCACTACAAGAAAATCGCGAATGCTAAAATCATCATTTTTTGGTCCAATTTCTTTGGGATTCTTATCTCTAAGGTGTCATCATATTATTTGATGTAGTTGATACGTGTCCTCCATGGTTTAATCATTGAAATAGGTGGATGGTTATCGTAAGGGAAAGATCATGGTGATTTCATGCAGAGCAGGTAAAATGATGACAGTGAGTTGAATGAGACAAAGATTTTTGGGAATATGTTTCTTATCTGAAGGACATGAAGAATACTGAAGATCGTGATGAGAAGACAGTGTTGAGAATTCAGGATTTTTCAACTGAATGAGAAATTAGGGCTTTTTAGCAGCGGCTGTTTGGAGTGGTCTAGATGGTTAGAGACAGGTGGAGCATGCAATTCGACACTTAACCATTGAAATTACTACATTCCAATGCTTGTATTGGTCTTCTAAACAGGTAGCCCACGTGCCATTGATAGGGTTTTCTAAATTTGGGGCTTTTATGAAGAAATCATTAATGATAAAATTCAAAGGAAGAATATGAGTTTCTCGCCTAATACATTTTAAATGATGAATTATTAGCTAATACTTTCAAAGTATTCATCATTTAAACAATAAATTCATAAGCAGAGCATGTTGGAGTTTCCTGAACTGTATGTTAGGTCAGTCTATTGTGATTTGGAGATATTTAGATTGTGGCATATCGACAGGAGCTGTTAAACCTTAGTAAAAATGAACAAAAGTGGAAAAACAAACAGAGTAGAGTCCTCAGACCTAGGGTGGATGAAGATTTTTCCACAATGTGCTCAATTATTTTCAGATGCAGGATGGTTAACATTTTTCAAAAAGATTGAAGGATACCATGCAGAGGTGTTTTATAAATTTGCTCAGTGCTTATATAAATAAATTGTGTCTTTTGACACCTTATAGTTCAAATTAACTAAGGAATTGATAGCTGAGGCAACATGGATCTTGAACGAGGGAGAATTATGGTTTAAAAAGGTTCCATTCACCTTCAATGCACAAAAGTATTTGCTTCCTGGTGTGATTGCAGATTGGGGAAAAGGTGTTCCAATCCATAACTTCAAACCTGAATGGATTGATCCCATTAAAGTGTTACAGAGTTATGTTACTTGTGAGGGTAGATATGCTTTTGTTTTCAAATACCACTTTAGGTTTCTTTAGCATCTTAGTGATGAGTCCAAAATGAACTTACCTTTCTTTTTTCTAAAAAGTCTGCAAAATATGTCATGCAGAGTTAAAGAGCACCAAGATCATACAAAGCAGTCTATTTTCCGTCATGGACTCATCAAGCTTATCATAAGCACTGTCTTGCAAAGTAGGGGAAAGACTTGGGAGTATTTCATTTTTTGGTTAGGTTTTAAAACTCATCAAGAGGGACAGTCTCACAGAAGACAAGCAGATAAAGGGAAGACTTTGATGAAGAAGCTCAAGCAAAGGGTAACAATAAAAAATGAAGAGAAGGTGACACCAGAAGAAGCTTCAAACCTTGAAAATAAAAATTCTGAATTTGAACAACAACTTAATGACAATGAAAGTAAGAATTTACAGTTAGAAATTAAGGAAGCCGAGCCTGTTGAAGATGCTGTACCTACAGAGACAATTCCAGATGAAAAAGAAGGTATTGAAGTGCAAAAACAAAGCCCTATCACAGTTTTATCAGAAGACGAGAAATGTCTATTTGATGATGATGATAAAATTCCAGTCACTAATGCAACTAGGGTTTCTTCTGATCAAAAGCTTCACAGCCATTGTGATGAGGTAGCACTATCAAAAAGAAAGAAAATAAAAGTTGTTGAGTTTTCTTCAATTACTCATCAGGGTAATACTATCAAGATGTTGGGGGAGATTGCTGCTGTTTGGAGACCTAAAACCAGACCTAAGAGTAAACTTAGAATGAACATGAGAAAGTTGTTGAATCCTAAATTGACCAAAGAAAGAGTGACAGTAATAGATGATTCTTCATCTGAAGAAAAATTGAATGATGATAAAGATGACAGTAAGGGTAAAAAGCCAATTGAATAAAAAAGAGAGTCTACCATGACTAATACTAAAATATCTAATATATTTCTGGAGGTTCGAATTCAGATGTTGCAGGAGCGGCAAAAAAGTGAAGTAAAGAGTTCTTACTTAGAAAAGAAGGTGATGGTTGAAGAAAAAATTCCATGCAAAGCTGAGAGTGAAGAACACCTATGGTTTCCTGGAACATCCATATAATTAATGGAAGAACATGAGGAAATTATAGGAGATTGAACATCACATGGCTACCAAATGAGATGCAAACAACAACAGGAGACAAAAGTATTGATTCAGAAAAAGAAAATCTTCAGAGAAGTATAAAGCAATACAAGTACTAGATTGAGTATATGTAGGAAGCAAAGGATGGGTTGGTTACAGCAAACATGAAGCTTAGGAAATATTTGGAGGAAGTAAACAACCATTATCAGGAGTTGATCACAATTTCAAGAGAAGCATTGAAAAGGAAAAGGAAAATAGAAAGTCAATTCACAATCTTAAAACAAACCATCTAGGACCTGCAACATCATAATGAAGAGCTAATAGGGAAGATTGTAGATATGGAGACAGATCAATTAAAGGCATGAAGAAAATCTCAAGCCTTTGAAGGAATAGCTTTATTGGTTGAGGAAGCTAAAGATTTGTGAAAGTTAGTCAAGAAAGTTAGTTTTTAGTTCAGTTTTAAAGTTATGTTTTTTTTTTGTAAAAAGGTTTTATTGAACTATTCGATAGGTAGCCTTAAAAAAAATTATAATTCAGTTATCTAACTGATTTTGAAAGCAAGATAAATGTAAGTCTCAAAGAAGACAAATGGTTCGATTTTTTGCTGACAAGGGGAGGTCATCAGACTTGTTTATGAGCTAAGTAAAGACTTTTATGTGTATTTTGAAGATTGAATTATGAAATATATGCTCTATATGCCCTTCATTTTATTCTCTGGTTTCATTTATAACTTGTTTTAGTTACTCAGCTAGTAAATTCATTACTTGTTTAATGTTTTTATGCTTGGAATGCTTGCCATATGTGGGTGAAATTCATTATTATGTTTTCTATTGGATTATGGTTTATATGTTATGCATCTTAGCTATTCAATGCTCATGACTTAGTTTTTACTTTGGTTTTATTAATGTATGCCCTCTTGTCTTCAAACTGCTCAACCAGAAAACCCTAAAACCCTATTTTATTTTATTGAGATTATTGAGATTGTGTTGGCTTGTTCTCTTGTAGTCTGGGAACAATTTCTGGCACTAACATCTTTGGCATCATTATTGGGTAAAGAATTTGAAAACATATTTTTCCCTAGGATACTTATCATTTCACCGGTTTTAAGAGGTGAACTTAAACTAGCAAATCTTAAAGACTACTTTTCACCAGTTTGTCACAGTGGCTACTAATGGAGTTGGAACAAGAAACAGATCTAGTTCACCTTTGCAGTTGGGTGTTTCAGACCCAAAACAGATACTAAAAATAGCTAGAAGAATTATAAGGTCTCGATCATCACCAGCCATATGTAACCATGATCAGTTAGATATTTTAGAAGAAGAAACTTCACCTTGGTTGAAGCCTATAATTCCTGTCAGTAATTTTCAAGTTTTCACTAATCCTCAATCCTTAAAGAAAGAAAAGTCAGTATATCCTAGTAAAATCCCTCTATTTCATCTAAAATTTGGTAAAAACCCATTTCAGCCAAGTTCCAGTCAAATATTTCCATCACCAAAGTCAGTCAACCTAAAAATGGCAGCCCAAAATCAGCCAATAGATATGATGGACCAAATGGTTGCAGCTAGGTATGCACCTTTATTTTTGCCTCAACCTTTGAATGCACTTCTTGGAGGTGATTATCAGAAATATTTTCCTAGGTTTAATAGACAGGGTGAAACTACAACTGAGGAGCATGGGAAGCCTTTCTCAGTTATGCTGATAACTAGAATATTGAAGCTAAGGATGTATGGATGAGGATGTTTGTTCAAAGCCTTGATGGCGATATCATAAAATGGTTTAGGGAGTTACCTGCACATTCTATCACTATCATAGAGGAGCTTCGGGACCTATTCATGAGACAATGGGGTGTCACTAAGGATCATACTTATTATATAATTGAATTTGGAGCCCTAAGGAGAAAGAAGGATGAAACTATAGCTGAGTTTTCAAAAAGATTCAATAAAATGTATGGAAAAATTCTTGTAGAGATAAAACCTTCATAAACATCTGCAAAACTCACATATGCAAATTCTTTTGATCATGAATTGTTCTTACTTCTAAGAGAAATAAGATGTGTTTGTTTATTGAACATGCAGGATGCAACATTAGAGGTGGAACCTAATATATTGGCTTCTAATAGATTGAAGAAGGAAACAACTCAGCAGATATATGACAAGAAGGGTAGGCCCAGAAGCAGTTCTAGGGGTTTCAACATCCCACTCCATAGAAGGTAAAATTGATGAGATGGCTAAGTTAGTTAAGATCCTGACTGCAAAATTAAACAAGTTGGAACTATAAAAGAATTCAATCAAACCTGTTCAAGAGGGTGAGAGAAACCCTAACAATCAAAACCAATTCAGAAGACAGTTTGCACCTCGTTTCATACCTAGAGAAAGAAGAAACAATGATATACAGTGAGAAAGGAGAGAAAATGAGGATCAAAGAGTACCACCTCCTCTTTAGAATAATGTTGTTGATGAAGAAGAAATTGAAGAAGAGGTGTTATTTGAGGATACAGACCAGGATATGAATTATTTTGGAGAGCAATTAACTGAGGGTTTTGTCACTGAAGAAGAGTTTTTAAATTCAGAATACTATGATGCTGATATGATTGACACAGAAAATGATTTAAATCTTGAAATGACTACTGTAACTGCTGATGTAAATCAAACTGAGCCAAAGAAAACTTTGAATTTGAGGTCAGGTCCAAAACAAGTAGTTCAAAATCCAAAGAAAAAGGTAGTTGTACCTACTAAGCAACAATCTGATCCTGTGTCAGAGAAAAAACAAATTCAGGATAAAAAAAAAGAAGAATGTGGAGGTTGAGGAGGTAAACAAAAGTGTGCATAATTTTAATCTCGAAAAAGAATTAGGAAAAATTAAGATCCCTATGCCTTTTACTGAATTCATGAAGAATCCTTTTTACAAAGAATCAGTTCTTAAAATGATTGGTTCAGTAAACAGTCAGCCTCTTTCTGATACAGTAAACCTACAAGAAGAAAATCCTAAAATATTTATTGGATCAACTTTGGCTAAAAAGACTGAGAATGAAGTAGGTGCATCACCTCCATTGTACATCACATTGACTATTCATGAACAAATGATACATAACTGCCTCTTGGATTCAAGAGCATCACATAACCTAATGCCAAAGGATGTCATGGAGGCTCTAGGTTTGAGTATAACAAAACCCTATCATGATTTGTATGTTTTTGGTTCACAAGCTATAAAATGTTTGGGAGTAATTAAAGATATGGTTGTCAATTTGGCTCAGTTACCAATGAAGAGTATGATTATGGATGTGGTAGTAGCAGACATTACACCTAAATTTGGATTACTTCTTTCTAGATCTTGGGAAAAGAAAGTTGGTGGAACTTTACAAATGGATTTAACATATGCTACTATTCCTGTGTTTGGAGGAGAAAATAGAAGGTTGTATAGAGAACTTCAATTTGCTTATATTGTGACAGATGACAAGAACCCTACAAACCATCCCCTGTATGATGTTGATAAGGACTTGGGTACTTGTATGTTACATTTTAGTGATGATGATAATACTACTAGTTTGTTATAGGTTGAAAAGGAACAGCCAGTTAAATGAAGTAGGGAACAAGAAGATGAACTTTGGCAATTATACTTTGATGGATCATCTTGTAAGGAAGGTGCTGAAGAAGGAGTTCTTTTAATATCTCCTGGTGGTGAAACAGTAAAGCTGATGTAAAAATTAGAATTTATTACCACCAATAACACTGCTAAATATGAAGCTTTTCTGTTAGGTTTGAAGGCTGCTAAAGATTTAGGCATTCAGGAGATTTCTGTATATGGCGACTCCGAGTTGGTTGTTCAATAGGTGAGGAACAACTATCAAGTGAAACAAGATTTGCTGAAAGTCTACCGAAATGAGGTATGGGATGTGATTGACAATTATTTTGTAGCCTTTAACATTACCTATATTCCTAGGGACCATAATCATACTGTAGATTCATTGGCCTTAGCAGTTACACATTTTAGAATTCCCAAAACCACACAACTGAAGTATCCTATTGAGGTTAGGTACAGACCTTCTGTGCCTGATAATGTAAAGCAGTGGAAATTTTTTGAAGATGACATTGATATAAAAATATTTTTGGAGCTTATAGATGAGTTTTCTAATTCCCTGATTGATCAAGAAGAAGGTGATGAGGATGAAGATGTTGAAGAGATTGCTGAAAATGAAATTGCTGGCCACAAGATTATTGAACTAAAAGGTAATTTCATCCCAAAAGTTTTGGTGCCTTTAGAAAGGATATTTTCAAAAGATGATACACCTTTAAAACTCATTGTATAGTCTTCAGAAGGGAATGTGGTGGATTGTAATATTGGTACTGTAGAACATCCTAGAATGGTGAAGATTTCAAAAGCACTCATAGTAGAACAAAGAAACAAGTACATTAAGTTGTTAAAGGAGCACATTGATGTCTTTGCATGGTCTTATGAAGAATTGAGAACATATGATACTGGGATTATACAACATAAAGTACCTTTAAAACCGAATGTTAAACATTTTCGACAGAAATTGAGGAGGATAAATCCAACTTTGTTTCCTGTTGTTGAAAAATAAGTGAAGAAGTTATTAGATGCCAAGATCATTGTTCCTCTTAGGTATTCTTCACGGGTTGCTAATTTAGTTCCCGTCAAGAAGAAAAATGGAGAAATCAGACTGTGTGTTGACTTTAAAAATCTGAATAGGTCTTCATTGAAGGATAATTATCCTCTACCTAAAATAGAACAAACATTGCAGAAGGTAGTTGGGGCACAAAGTATTTCTATGGTTGATGGCTTTTTAGGATATAATCAAATTGCTATGCATCCCGGTGATGAAGAAAAAACAACTTTTACTACTCCTTGGGGAACTTTCATGTATGATAAAATGCCTTTTGGTTTAATGAATGCTAGAGCAACTTTTCAAAGAGCTATGGATATATCCTTTGTTGGGGAAAGAGACAAGTTTGTAGTGTTTTACTTATATGATATTATCGTCTTTTCTCAATTAGATGATGAACATCTAAAACATTTGAAACAAAATTTTCTAAAATGTAGAAAATATGGTTTATCTTTGAATCCAAAGAAGTCACACTTTGTTGTATAGGAAGGTAAACTACTGGGTCATTTAGTCTCAGCTGATGGTATAAGGATTGATCCAGAAAGGGTGAAATCAATACTGAAAATAAGTCTTCCAAGGAGTAAAAAAGATGTCCAATATTTCATTGGTAAAATCAACTTTCTGCGTTGGTTTATACCAAATTTTGCTGAGACTATCAAACAGATTACAGCCATGCTAAAGAAGGATCAAGAAGTCAAGTGGACTACATAAGAAAAGAACTCATTCGAGAAAATTAAGATGGCTCTTACTGAAGCTCCAGTATTAGTAAGTCCATATTTTACAAAGGAATTTCTAACCTTTTCTTTTGCATCTGAAGATACATTGGCTGCTGTTTTGTTACAAAAGAATAAGGATGGTCTTGAACAGCCTATTGCATTCTTCAGCAAAACTCTCAGAGATTCTGAATTAAAATACAACATCTTAGAAAAATAGGCTTACTCTTTGGTAAAAGCTTTGAAATTTTTTAGAATCTATGTTTTGAATTCCAAAGTTATTGCATATGTGCCTAATGCTGCTATAAAAGATATTTTGACTCAGCCTGACAGTGAGGGAAAAAGAGGAAGGTGGATTTCTAAAATCTTGGAGTATGATGTGGATATCAGACCTACCAAGCTAGTAAAGGGACAAGGTTTAGCTAAGCTGTTAGCTGAATCAAATTGCCAAGCTTTAGGATTGCATTTGATGGTAGAGAAGCCAACATAGGAAGAAAATCAAGCAGAGCTAGAGAAAGAGAAGATTATGGATTTTTATTCAGTATCCATGTGGTATGCAGACATTGTATATTTTCTATTCTATTTGCAATGTCCTGAAAACTTAGATAAAAAAGATGCTATATCTTTGAATTTAAGTACTGTTTGGTAGAACAACAACTATTTTGGAAAGATCCAGGGGGTATTCTACTCAGATGCTTAGATAAACCTGAAATTGAAGGAGTGATTTCTAAATCTCATGAAGGTGCTTGTGGAGGTCATAAGTACTGGAAGGCAACAACAAACAAAATTCTAAGAGCTAGATACTATTGGCCCTCTTTATTTTCAGATGTATATCAATAGGTAAGATCATGTATCCCTTGTCAGAAATTTTCTGGTAAACAAAAGTTGTTGTCATTACCTTTAAAACCAATTGCAGTAAGTGCCCCTTTCCAGCAGTGGGGTCTGGACTTTATAAGAGAGATAAATCCATCTTCCTTAGGACAACATAAGTGGATTTTGACTACAACAGATTTATTTACTAAGTGGGTGGAAGTTATCCCCACAAGGAATGCCACAGATAAGGTGATTATAGATTTTATTGAAGAAAATATTCTCAGTAGGTTTGGGTGTCCATAGAGAATATTTAACAGATAATGCAAAGGCTTTTAAGTCTAAGGCAATGGGAGCATTTTGTGAAAAGAATGGAATCTTGTTGAAACATTCAACTCTTTACTATCCTCAAGTTAATGGTTTAGCTGAGTCCTCAAATAAAAATATCATTCAGAGTATCATAAAATTGCTGAAGCATAATAAGAGATCATGGGATTCTATGCTAAAGTATGATTTATGGGCTGACAGAATAACAGTTAAGCAAACAATTGGAACTTCTCCTTTTCAATTAGTGTATGGTATAGATGCAGTTTTTTCTGTTCAGTTGGGTATCCCAGTGATGAATTTTTTTTAGGATTGTTAGGAAGAACCAAATGATATGTAGAGAAGGATTTATGCAATGATAGAGTTGCAACAGAATAGAGAAAAAGTAGAAGAAAAGGCATAGCTATATAGATTAAAGATTAAAGAAAGATTTGACAGGAAGATCAAAGATAATACTTTTTCAATAGGAGACATGGTTCTGAGATGGGATGCTAGGAAAGAGAAAAAAGGAAAACATGGCAAATTTGATAACCTCTGGTTTGGCCCTTTCCTAGTATCTAAGTTTTTGGAAAACAATACTTTTGTTCTACAGACCTTGGAGGGTGAGGAATTGTCAAGTCCAGTTAATGGACGATTCCTCAAGCATTTCTATAGTTTTTGACGTGGATTTTAGTTTTAATTGTATATACCGGTGTGAGTAAACAAAATAAGAACTCCATAACCCAATGGAAATTTTGCAGATTAGCAGATAGAAGTATGGAAGGCACTGGTCTACAGGTTCTTGAAGCCTCACAGGGAGGACTTCATCCCGCAGCAGGAGCCAGATGTTAGGTCATGTTTTTGTCTTCCTTTGTTTCATGCTTTTTATTTATGTTTTTGAACCTTGCTATTACTTTTTTGTTTCTAGAAATTTTGTTGATAGAGATAATTTTGATTTTACACTTTTAATTTTCATGATTTTTTATTTTTTAAGCTTGTTTTTACAAATTTTGCTTTAATTTCGTAATTGAGGGGTTTTATAAGGCATATATGGATTAATGAGGTTTATAAATAGCATTAAGGTTAAACTAGACCCATAAACCAAGTTTTAACTCTTATTATTGGCTTAATCTTGTGAAATCATTTTATTGGACTTTCTTGTAGCGCAAGACCAAAATAGATACACTAGAGTGCTACAAGAAAATCATGAATGCTAAAATCATCATTTTTTGGTCCAATTTCTTCGGGATTCTTATCTCTGAGGTGTAAATCATATTATTTGATGCAATTGATACGTTTCCTCCATGGTTTAATCATTGAAACAGGTGGATGATTACCATAAGGGCAAGATCATGGCAATTTCATGCAGAGCAGGTAAAATGATGACAATGAGTTGAATGAGACAAAGATTTTTGGGAATATGTTTCTTATCTGAAGGACACGAAGAATACTGAAGATTGTGATGAGAAGACAGTGCTGAGAATTTAGGATTTTTCAACTGAATGAGAAATTAGGTATTTTCAGTAGCGGCTGTTTGGAGTGGTCTAGATGGTTAGGGATAGGTGGAGCATGCAATTCGACACTTAACCATTGAAATAACTACATTCTAGCGCTCGTATTGGTCTTCTAAATAGGTAGCCCATGTCCCATTGCTAGGGTTTTCTAAATTTGGGGCTTTTCTGAAGAAATCATTAATGATAAAATTCGAAGGCAGAATATGAGTTTTTCACCTAATACATTTTAAATGATGAATTATTAGAAAATACTTTCAATGTATTCATCATTTAAACAGTAAATTCATAAGTAGATCTTGTTGGAGTTTCCTAAAATATATGTTAGGTCAGTCTGTTGTGATTTGAAGATATTTATATTGTGGCATATCGACGGGAGCTATTAAACCTTAGTAAAAATGAAGAAAAGTGGAAAAACAAATAGGGCAGAGCCCTTAGACCTAGGGTGGATGAATAATTTTCCACAATGTGCTTAGTTATTTTCAGATGCAGGATGGTTAACATTTTTCAAAAAGATTGAAGGATACCATGTAGAGGTGTCTTATAAATTTGCTCAGTGCTTAGATAAAGACATTGTGTCTTTTGACACCTTAAAGTTCAAATTAACTAAGGAATTGATAACTGAGGCAACGAGGATCTTGAACGAGGGAGAATTATGGTTTAAAAATGTTCCATTCACCTTCAATACACAAAAGTATTTGCTTCCTGGTGTGATTGCCGATTGGGGAAAAGGTGTTCCAATCCATAACTTCAAACCTGAATGGATTGATCCCATTAAAGTATTATAGAGTTATGTTACTTGTGAGGGTAGATATGCTTTTGTTTTCAAATACCACTTTAGGTTTCTTCAACATCTTAGTGATGAGTCCAAAATGAACTTACCTTTATTTTTTCTGAAAAGTCTACAAAAGATGTCATGCAGAGTTAAAGAGCACCAAGATCATACAAAGCAGTCTATTTTCCATTATGGACTCATCAAGCTTATCATAAGCACTATCTTGCACAGTAGGGGAAAGACTTGGGAATATTTCATATTTTGGTTAGGTTTTAAAACTGATCAAGAGGGAGAATCTTATAGAAGACAAGCAGATAAAGGGAAGACTTTGATGAAGAAGCTCAAGCAAAGGGTAATAGTAAAAAATGAAGAGAAAGTGACACTAGAAGAAGCTTCAAACCTTGAAAATAAAAATTCTGAATTTTAACAGTAACTTAATGACAATGAAAGTAAGAATTTATAGTCATAAATTAAGGAAGCCGATCTTGTTGAAGATGTTGTACCTATAGAGACAATTCCAGATGAAAAAGAAGGTATTGAAGTGCAAAAACAAATCCCTATCACAGTTTTATCAGAAGATGAGAAATGCCTATTTGATGATGATGATAAAATTCCACTCACTAATGCAACTAGGGTTTCTGCTGATCAAAAGCTTCACAACCATTGTGATGAGGTAGCACTATAAAAAGGAAAGAAAATAAAATTCGATGATTTTTCTTTAATTACTCATCAGGGTAAGACTATCAAGTTGTTGGGGGAGATTGCTGCTGTTTGGAGACCTAAAACCAGACCTAAGAATAAACTTAGACTAAACATGAAAAATTTGTTGAATCCTAAATTGACCAAAGAAAGAGTGACAGTAATAGATGATTCTTCATCTGAAGAAAAATTGAATGATGATAAAGATGACAGTAAGGGTAAAAAGCCAATTGAATAAAAAAGAGAGTCTGTCATGACTGATACTAAAATATTTGATATATTTATGGAGGTTCGAAGTTAGATGTTGCAGTAGCAGCAACAAAGTGAAGTAAAGAGTTCTTACTCAGAAAAGAAGGTGATGGTTGAAGAAAAATTTCCATGCAAAGATGAGAATGAAGAACACCTAGGGTTTCCTAGAACATCCACAGAATTAATGAAAGAAGATGAGGAAATTTATAAGAGATTGAACATCCCATGGCTACCAAATGAGATGCAAACAACAACAGGGGACAAAAGTTTTGATTCAGGAAAAGAAAATCTTCAGAGAAGTATAAAGAAATACAAGTACCAGATTGAGTATATGCAAGAAGAAAATGATGGGCTGGTTACAGCAAACAGGAATCTTAGGGAATATTTGGAGGAAGTAAACAACCATTATTAGGACCTGATCACATTTTCAAGAGAAGCATTGTTGGAGCAGGGTCCCACAGCTACAGAAGAAGCTGCTAGTTTAGCGGATAGATAAGTTTTGGCAGAGAGAAGATAAGATAGAGCTATGACACCATAGCACGTTTCCAGCTACAGAGCAGAGCCGAAAACCAGGAAGAAGAAGACGGAGAAGTCAAGGAAGACGAATGTACATGAGCGGCCGAGAAGAGAGAGCTCACCCACTGCATTGAAGGCAGCGGCAAAGACAGGAGGGCTCAACAACCCTCATAAAGGAAAAGGAGCAACGAGGCTGAAGCATTGAAGACGAAGGACAGAAGGCGAAGCGGTGCACAGTACCCATGATCAGCACTGGGAAGCATGGAAGACTGCAGAGAGCTGTGGTGTGATGGAAAGTGGCCACCTCAAGTACAGATATGGCCGACTGTCACTAGTTAGGGTTTTGGGTTACTGTTGGGACAGGCCCACAGTGTTGTAATGGCAAGACCTTCAGGCTGCCTATAAAGGAATATATTTTGTATTGTAAAAGGGTTCGTTCAGTTGTTAGTTGTTTTGTAGATTATTAGACAGTTGTAAAAGCCAAGCTCTGGTTCTGTTATTAGCGGTAGTAATCTTACTGTAACTAGTAGCTGGCTTATAGAGCATGCATGTAACAATCCACAGGTATTGATAGAGAGGGAAGAGTATATTGTAGGAGAGACAATATAGAGAAAGACAAGAGATATAAGAGAGAGATATCAAGCTGCATATGCGGTGCAGCAGAACTATGTTTTACCTTCCCCTGAGCTATAATGAAAACACAGTTCTGTGGACATAACTTCCATCCTGGAGGTGAACCACGTTAAAATCGAGTGTTATGTGATTGATTCATGGGCTATGTTTACTTGTTTCATTTATCAGTTATTCTATGGACTTTGTTTACAGTTTAATGAATGAATGTGTTAATCAATTCACAGCAATATAGAAGGATAAACATAAGTTGAAGTCTTTGATGCGTTGTATGCGGGTTCATTTATGCCTTGTTTGAAACAGTTGCTAGTCGTCGTGTTAAACAGCCTGTCACGTTGAGTCTTGCAAGTCGATACAAACAATGCTAAGTGCACTGAGCCACGGGGTAGGATATCGCAAGAAGGCGATACCGCACCGGCAGAGGAGCTGCGGTGCACGATACCGTAGGTTAAGGGCTTAGCGTTGGGAGGAAGTTACGTGTCGCCTAATGAGCGGCGATGCGATAAGGCTGGAGTCATCGCGAGACAGTGGAAGTTGCACAACGTGGAAAGTGACTGTGTAATAGTAGGAGGGAAATCTCACGGCTAGAAGAGATGCGAGACAAGGATATCGCGCGGCGTGAGTAGAGGAGTGGCGCGACGCGCAGAGAAAGAGACTTTGCAGCTGGAAGAGATGCGAGTCGTAAGAAAAGACGCCATAGAACCTGGTCCAAGACACTTGAGTCCTTGGCCAACCCATTAGAATCACTTCGGGTGAGACTTCAGGCTGCTTCGCAGTTTATCGTCGAAAGGGCCAGTGAGCTAGGGGTGTTGTTGGTTGATTATAGTAAACCCGGGTCTTCCCATGATAACCAACAAGCATTGAAAAGGAAAAGGAAAACAGAAAGTCAATTCACAATCTTAAAGCAAACCATCCAGGACCTACAACAGCATAATGAAGAGCTAATAGGGAAGATTGTAGATATGGAGACAGATCAATCAAAGGCAAGAAGAAAAGGTCAAGCCTTGGAAGGAATAGCTTTATTGGCTGAGGCAGCTAAAGATTTGTCAAAGTTAGTTTTTAGTTAAGTTTTAAAGTTATGTTATTTTTTTTGTAAAAAGGTTTTATTGAACTATTTGATAGGTAGCCTTAAAAACAGTTATAATTCAATTATCTAACTGATTTTGAAAGCAAGATAAATGTAAGTCTCAAAGAAGACAAATGGTTCAATTTTTTGCTGACAAGGGGAGGTCATCAGACTTGTTTATGAGCTAACTAAAGACTCTTATGTGTATTTTGAAGACTGAATTATGAAATATATGCTCTATATGCCCTTCAGTTTATTCTCTGGTTTCATTTATAACTTGTTTTAGTTACTCAGCTGGTAAATTCATTACTTGTTTAATGTTTTTATGCTTGGAATGCTTGACATCTGTGGGTGAAATTCAGTATCATGTTTTTTGTTGGATTATGGTTTATATGTTATGCATCTTAGCTATTCAATGATCATGATTTAATGTTTACTTTGGTTTTATGAATGTATTCCCTCTTGTCTTCAAACTGCTCAACCAAAAAACCCTAAAAACCCTATTTTATTTTATTGAGATTGTGTTGGCTTATTCTCTTGTAGTATGGGAACAATTTCTGGCATTAACAGGCTCAAAATGGGTTTTTTACTCATGTGTTTTTTATCAGCCCTAATCATTTTCAAAAATTTTACTCAATTTTTCTCATGGGTGCAATCTGGACAATGCCAGACCTTTTTGGAAGTTTGTTGTACAAAATGCTATGGGATGCTCTGATTCTCGATATTTTGAGGAGCTTTATGAGTATTATAGTATAGATCATGTATTCATTTACATTTATTTTTTCTACTCATACTAAGACTAGACCCTTTTCTTCGTTGTGTTCTAACTCTTCTTGACTATTATACATGATAAAGGGTTTCCATTTTTACTTTTGGTTCAATCCCTCTATTCCTCCCTTTTTATCTTCCTGCATTGTTGATAGCCTAAATTTATACTCAAGTAACACTATTCTTTTCTTCAATGTCTTCCAATTCTTCCTGACTATTCCTTTATACAATAATTTTTGGGTCATTTGTGACATGAATATAATTTTATTACATTTCTCTTTGTTTCATTTCTATTTATTTTTAATGAGTCGTATCCTCTTATTTTCTTCTAGAAATGATCAGGCACATGTGATTTCCCAAAATGAGCTTTTTTGTTGATTTGAGATGAATTAATTGGCTATGTAGGCTTGGCATATTTGTGACCCAGAAGCGGTAAAGTATTTGAAGCACTGAGGAGAGTTGGAGTAACGATGGCAATAGTTTCAAATTTTGATACTCGCCTAAGGCCTTTATTGCAGGCTCTTAAATGTGAACACTGGTTTGACGCATTGGCTATATCAGCTGAGGTATTCACTCTAAATTCTTGTGCCTGAAGACATTCATTTGCATCTATTTGTTTGAAATGTGTATTTTGTTGCTCAAAAACATTGTTTATATTATTTTATGTCGATGTATATGTAACTTCAGAATGTATTTCACTTGTATTTCTTATATATTGTAACTCGATGTTTATTCCAGGATGTACTTGAGTTATGTCATGCCCCGATGTTCCTATCGGGAAAGTCTATAATGTAAACAAGTCATGTCAAGTCATTGTCGGTAACCCTCCTATTGTCTAAGGGTTAAAGTCCCTGCAGTTTTAGGGCACTAGGGTTATTAGACTCTCCTAGTGAGGTCGGCCCTAGTAGGGTTTTAGGCATGTCAGGATTAGTATAAATAGAGAGATAGACTTTGTATTTATCACACAACTCATACACACTCAAGTGTAGCGCATAGTTGAGGAAGGAGAAGACATTGGGGCTAGATAGAAACAAGGTTACTAATATCGGGAGATCACTTACTGTTTTGGGTTCTAATTTTGGTGCCGATTCTATCTCTGAGGAAGTTGCAGGGATTTTACCATTTATGGTTTCCCCAAGGATAAACACCATGTTCATTGTCTCTTGTGTTTGATTGATGTGCTTGTTATTCTCTCAGTTAAATATCCTAATATAATGCTAGCTTAATGATGAAATTCTAACATTTTATAAATATATTGTTGTATGGGTCATGAAAGATTTACTTTGTGAAATTTTGGTTTCTACTTTTGTGGCTTTGGAATAGGTGGAAGCAGAGAATCCCAACCCTATAATATTTTGGAAGGCATGAGAATTTCTAGGAGTAAAGCCATAAGATGCAGTGCATGTAGGAGACGATTGTCGCAATGGCATTTGGGGTAAGAAAGAAAGAGGTTACTGCTGTTGGGAGATCATCTTATTGTTTTGGGGTTTTAATTTTGGTGCTAATTCTATCTCTGAGGATGTTGCGGGGTTTTCACCATTTATGGTTTCCCCGAGGATAAACACTGTGTTCATTGTCTCTTGTGTTTGATTGTTGTGCTTGTTATTCTCTCAGTTAAAGATCCTAATATAATGCTAGCTTAATGATGAAATTCTAACATGGTATCAGAGCTAACATGAGAAGAAGACACTGTGCAGCTGCGGGAACTAGGGCTTCCTAATTTGTGGACCTTCCTCCACAATTTTTAGCAAAATTAAGGTGGAATAACTCTCCTCATTAGGGAGCATCTTTCTGTCGAAGCAGAATCCAATTTTAAGGTTTTTCAATTTTGGACCCAACACTACTGGCGAAAATTAGGGCTTTTCATAGAAGAGGAAATTTTTAGTGAGCCTAGGCCTAGATTTATCTCCTCCAAAATAAGTTAGGGATCAAATTCAAAGAATTTGGTTGGACAGAACTCCAGAAAAGAAAAACCCTAATTTGCTACTAAACCAGCACTGCAGGATTTCAGCTCCAAATCTAGATCCGACATCTTGACCTGGTAAGATCTAAATCTTTTGTATTTCCATTTGAGGTTCTCAGTTTAAGATGTCTCATCATACCATGCTTAATGAAAATATTAAGGGAGTTGATAACTTCCGAGCCTAGAAGTATAGGATCTCTCTTGTCTTGGAATAAAATGAGTTGGACTCCTATATCAATGACGAGGTTCTAGTTCTAGAGGGATATGAGGCTAAGGCCTTGCATAAGAATGTTAGAATAATCAACCCATAGTTAGCTACCTTAGAAATTAATTTAATTATTTTTGTCTTATTTTCCTAGTTTCATGATTCCACCTTATGCAAGTTGTCATCTACCTATCCATAGTGGTCAAACTTACCTATTTTGACTCATCGAGCGCTTGGGAAACCTCAAGCAATCATTTTTTCTTTATTCCTGGCCTCCTAGGTGCCCTTTTTCATTTTCTGCTTTATTACCTGCTTTTTCAGTGTTTTAAGGCAATCGGGAAAGTTTGACTAGGTGAGGTTAACTAGTTTTTTGTCCTCCACATCCTCAGCTCTTTTCTCCTATGAAAAGCATGTATGAGTTGTCCTTCCATCACCTTTTATCTTGCCTAAGTTATTTTTCCAATTCGTGAGCTCCTTAGCTGATTTGGAAACTACTTTATGCACCTATGGGGGAATTGCTTAATTTTAGTAAGCCTGCTTTTGAATAGATTCGAATTGCCTCCTCATGCATTAGAATCCCTTATGTAATTATTTAATGCAGAAACATATCATGTTATAGGGTTGGATATTGTACACTGAGTTAATACAGTTTAGTGTTCAACTTCATATTCAGTCTCTTTTGTGAGTGATTTTGCAAGTACAATTGATAATTGTTGTGAGTAAAATTGTTCTATCACTCGGGTCAATTTCCACATGGTATCAGAGCTATTGTAGATCAATTTCTCTCCTTCAAATTTGTTTTGCAGGTTCGACATCAGTGACTGGGAGCCTTCTACTGACAGTCGGGACAATTTCTGAGCTATGGATCAATCTCAGAAGATCATCTTGACTCCCTTCAACTTCTTTGAATGGAAAGCAGAGATGGAGATACTGTTGAGAGTGAAAGGCCTCTATAGGGTGACTATGGGAACAGAAGTAGAGCCCAATGTAGCTGCAGAGAAGATAAAATGGCACAACAAGAGGGATGAGGCCTATGGTCTCTTGTGTCTGAGTATTTCCAGAGACCTCCTTTTCCATCTTGATGGATTGACATCACCGAATGAAGTATGGGAGAATTTTACTGATCTTTTTGGAAATAAAGATGAGATGAGGGGACATCAAATAAAAAATGAACTGATCTCCTTGAGTCCAAATAGCTTTGAATCCCTGCAACTCTATTTCTCCAAGTTCAAAGCACTTGTTTTGTAGCTAAAACAATGTGGGATTGAAAAGAAGGATGATTAGCTGGTCTTGGCCATACTCTCAAATCTTGGCCCTGACTATTCAGTGTTTTTTTTGACCTTCTATGACACAAAGTTGACAACTCGAACCTGGAAGATGCCTAGTCTTGCAGATTTCATGGAATCTCTCACACAAGAACAAGACAAGCTGGTGATGATGGGCACCAGCAAACCATCCAAAGACCAAGCTTTGGTTGCTGGAGATTCGAAGGTGGATTCAAAAAGCAAAAAGAAAGCTAAAAAACCACCTGAGCAAAAGAGAGACAAGAACAAGTCTCTGCAGGAGCCACAAGGTTCCAAGAAGAACTACCAGAAGAAGAAGAATAAAGGAGAAATGAGAAAGTGTGCATACTGCAATAAGGGAAATCACACTGAAAGATCCTGTATGAAAAAGAAAATAGACATGCTAACCCAACTCCTGTAGAAGAATGGAATCTCCCTTCCAGATAGCTCAAAGAAGAGAGAAGGAGGATCAATTTCAAAAGACAGAGAGAGAGTTCATGCATTGGTTTCTAGTACATCAAGCTCACCTAGTTTCATCATTGATTCTAGATATTCAAAACATATGGCTTCGACCAAGGAGGCATTCTCGTCACTTGACATGTCGAAAGGTCCACCAATAGTACTTGGAGATGACTCTCTCACTGAAAGTTTGGGCAAAGGGAGGATTGATCTTGATCATGGTCAGTTCAGCAATGTGTTGTATGTTCCTGGTCTTGCCTCCAATCTCTTATCAGTGTATCATATGACTCACACTGGGTCTCCAAAGAAGGTCATGTTCTCCCCTGATGAAGTTGAGATCACAGAGATCTTAAGTGGTAAATTCATTGCAAACGGAGTTGCAAATCATACTTCGAAGGTATACATGTTCTCACACTTCCTACCCTACTCAAACCCCTCTGCTCTTCTGATTCATGCTAATGAGGCAAGCAATATTTGACATGAAATATTTGGCCACCTAAATTACAAGTATCTTTCTGATCTTAGTGAAAAAGAGATGGTCATAGGGTTACCAAAGATCAAATTTTCCAAAGGAGTCTGCCAAGGTTGTATCCTAGGAAAACACCCAGAGCATAAATTTGAGAGAGCTAGTCATGAGAGAACCTCTGCACCCCTCGAGTTGATCCACAGTGATGTTGCTGGCCCATTCCCTCATATGTCCATGAGTCAGGCCAAATATGCATTGAATTTCATAGATGACTTTTCCTGGTATTACTGGGTTTACTTCCTGAAACACAAGTATGAAGTTTTTGGCCTCTTCAAAGTCTTTAAGGCTTTGGTTGAAAACCAGTCTGGGAGGAAACTCAAGGTCCTCAGATATAACAATGGTGGTGAGTATGTCAAGTCTGAGTTTATTCAATATTGTGTAGATGCATCATTCTATCCCTTACACACCAAAGCAGAATGGTGTTGCTGAGAGGAAGAACATATCACTGAAGGAGATGGCAACATGCATGATGGAGGCCAAAAATTTGCCACCAAAGTACTGGGCCGAAGCTATAAACTATGCAGCCTATATCTAGAATAGGGTGCCTCATAAATAGCTTGATATTATGACTCCTTTCGAAGCATGGAGTGGGCACAAGCTAGATGTGACCCATTTCAGGATTTTTGGCTCAAAGGCTTGGGCTAGAATTCCAACAGAAAAGAGAAAGGCTTTGCAACCCCAAAGCCAAGAGTGTCTATTTGTTGGGTAATCTGAAGATTCAAAAGGGTACAAGCTGATAAATTTTATCACAAACAAAGCCTTCATTGAAATGTGTGTTCAGTTTCAAGAAGAACACCTAGCAGTAGTGGAAGTTAGAGAAGCCTCTTCACCACCTGAACCTCTGAAAGTAAGTGAAGAGATTGTTGAACATGATGATTCTGATATGTCTAATAGTGATGAGTTTATTGTAGATCCTAACATCCATACAAGGCCAAAATGGGCATCCAAGACACTTCATGCATCAAGAGAGCTAGCAGGGGTCCCCAATGACCCAAGGAGGACTAGATCTCAATTTGAGAGTGGTCTATGCATGAAGGATCCTATGTTTGCTGAGAAATACTATTTGATGGTGGAATTAGATCCTCATACATATGAATATGCAGCAGGAGATCCAATATGGAAATCATCCATGAAGGAAGAGTTCAGCTCACTCTAGAAGAGCAACACTTGGGAGCTAGTGGATCTTCCCCCAGGGAGGAAGCTAGTTCAGTGTAAGTGGGTGCACAAGACCAAATTTGCTGCTGATGGTTCACCTATGAAGTACAAGGCCATATTGGTAGCCAAGGGCTACTCATAGGTTCATGGAATAGATTACAATGAGACCTTTGCACCAGTGGCAAAGATGGACTCCATCAGGCTAGCCTTAGCCATTGCAGCTTCAAAGCAATGGGAGGTACATCACATGGATGTAAAGTGTGCCTTCCTGAATGGAGATCTCATTGAATAGATATACATGCATCAGCATCAAGGATTTTCTACTAACCCATCTCTTGTGTGCAGGTTGAGAAAGTCATTGTATGGGCTAAACCAAGCCCCCAGGGCTTGGTATGCCAAGATTGATAGCTTCTTGCTATCACTGAATTTTGTTCGGTGAAAATAAGATCCAAATGTCTATCTGAAGTTAATTAATGGTTCATTAATGATCATTGTGTTATATGTTGATGACCTTCTCATTACAGGAAGCTCAAAGAATGAGATTGCTTCCTTGAAGGGTGCAATGAACCAAGCCTTCTTCATGACAGATTTGGGGCTCTTAAGCCAATTCTTGGGGCTTGAGATTGCTCAAACCAAAGCTGTAATAAAGGTGCACCAGTCCAAGTATGCCTTGGATTTTCTGAACAAATTCAAAATGAAGGATTGCAAGCCAAGCAAGACTCCTTTCCTTTCAGGAGTGAAGTTGGAAGAAGCTGATTCTTCACCTATGGTAAACAATACACTGTATAGTCAATTGATTGGATGTTTGTTGTATCTTACACATACTAGACCTGATATTTATTATGCAGTAAGTGTGGCTTCTAGATACATGGATCAGCCTCATGAGATCCATTGGAAAGAAGCCAAAAGGATCCTTAACTTTGTTCAGGGATCAAGGACACATGGGATCTTCTATAAAGCAAAATATGATCTTGATTTGATTGGGTTTACTGACAGTGATTGGGCAGGTGATAGCGTAGATAGAAAGTCCACATCAGGATATGTTTTCATGCTTGTAGAAGGGCAAATCAGCTGGTCAAGCAAGAAACAGAGTGCCATTGCACTCTCATCTACAGAAGCAGAGTACAGAGGAGTTGTAAATGTAGCAACTCAATGTTTATGGTTGCAGGGGTTACTTGGAGAGTGTGGCTTCAAATCAGAGTACTCAACTACCATCTACTATGATAACCAGAGTACCATTCGAATCTGCAATGATCCAGTTCAAAAGCAGAGAACCAAACACATTGAGATCCATATGCACTACATCAGAGAGCTTGTGCATGATGGCACCATTCACCTACTCTTCTGTTCATCTTCAGAACAAGTAGCTGATATCTTCACCAAATCATTTTGTGAGAAGACCTTCAGCAATCTCAAATCACTGCTGGGGATTTCTGATCATGCTGTGGAGCATGAGTGAAGACAAGATTTCCAAAATTTTGTTTTACAGTCCATGTTTAACGGAGGATTTTCCCATGTGGTTTTTGCCTCTTTCCTTGTTTAAATGGACATGTAGTATGTAAAGGGTGACTAAGCCTTGTTGCTAGGACCTATAATTTTCTGATATATTACCCATAAGTCAGACTTAACGGGGGGTGTTAGAATAATCAACCCATAGTTAGCTACCTTAGACATTAATTTAATTATTTTTGTCTTATTTGCCTAGTTTCATGATTCCACCTTATGCAAGTTACCATCTACCTATCCATAGTGGTAAAACTTGCCTATTTTGACTCATGGAGCACTTGGGAAACCTCAAGGAACCATTTCTGCTTTATTGTCTACTTTTTCAGTGTTTTAAGGCAATTGGGAAAGTTTGACTAGGTGAGGTTAACTAGTTTTTTGTCCTCCACATCCTCCACTCTTTTCTCCTATGAAAAGCATGTATGAGTTTTCCTTCCATCACCTTTTAGCTTGCCTAAGTGCTTTTGCCAATTCATGAGCTCCTTAGCTGATTTAGAAACTACTTTATGCACCTATGGGGGAATTGCTTAATTTTAGTAAGCCTACTTTTGACTAGATTCGAATTGCCTCCTCATGCATTCGAATCCCTTATGTAATTATTTAATGCAGAAACCTATCATGTTATATGGTTGGCTATTGTACACTGAGTTAATACAGTTTAGTGTTCAGCTTCATATTCAGTCTCTTTTGTGAGTGATTTTACAAGTACAATTGATAATTGTTCTGAGTAAAATTGTTCTATCACTGGGTTCAATTTCCACAAAGAAGAAGTTGGTTATGGAAACGAGAATCATTGTTGATTCTATCAAGGATCACCTCATACCACAGGTGTCCTCCCTTAAGACACCTAAAGATATGTTTGATGCCCTAACCAAATTGTTTGAAGGGAAGAACATAAATAGGAAGATGACTCTGAGAAACCAATTGAAGAATGTAAAGATCCAAAATACTGAGACTATTCAGTCTTACTTTAAAAGGGTTTCTTAGATCAAGGATCAGTTGGAAGTAGTAGATGAAGAAGTGGAAAATGCAGAGATTGTGATGACCACATTGAATGGTCTCCCTAGATCATGGGACTCTTTCATTCAAGGGATCTGTGCTAGAAAGAAGTTAGTCAAGTTCAGCAAATTGTGGGAAGAATTCTCTCAAGAAGAAGCTCGGATAGTAGCTCGAGAAGAGAAGATGGGAAGTGAAGATCAAGCTCTCACATTTCACTCCAATAAAACTAGAAGGAGCCATCATCACTCCCAAGGTAATATCTCACACTCTAGAAAAAATATGACTACTATTAGATGTTACACATGTGATGAGAAAGGGCACATATCCAAATTCTTCCCTAATAGAAGAAACCTAAAGAAGAAGGGAAACAAGAGAAGAAATCATGCTCATCCTTCTTCAAGAGAGGATGATGAACCTTCTACAAATAGAATTAGACAAGAAAGTGATGATTCTTCAAGTGAGGAAGAATATGTTCTGATCTCCGCTCTCACGGGAACTGTTTCACATGGAAGCAATGATTGGATCATAGACAGTGGTGCTTCCAAGCACATGATGGGATTCAAAGAATCATTTGTGAAGCTATCTAAACATGAGTCACCTCACAAGGTGAAACTTGGAGATGACTACCAGTATCCAATAAAAGTTAGTGGTGAATCCTCCTATAAACTAGATTATGGAAAGTCTTTAAAGATGAAGAATGTATTATTTGTTCCAAGACTAAAGAAGAACCTCCTCTCCATATCTAAATTGGATGCAAAAGGAATGAGGGTTTATTTTGTAGATGGCCAAGTTCTTATGTGGCCAAAAGGAAAGACTTTTGACGATGCAATAGTGATTGGAGAACAAGAAGGAGGTCTATACAAGTTAAAGGGCCAACCAGATCAAGCTTTCATTCATGACATAGTAGAACCAAATGAACTTTGGCATAGAAGGCTTGCACATGTGCATTATAGATCACTACCACTTGCAAGAAAAGTTGTTGAAGGTCTTCCAGAAATACAAGAAAAACATGAAGGGTTCTACAAAGGATGTGCGAAAGGAAAGAACACAAAGAAGACATTTCCAAGTAGCGAGAGAAAAGCAAAAGGAATCTTGGAAATCATCCACTCTGATGTATGCAGACCAATGTCATCAAGATCACTAAGTGGGTATGTGTACTATGTTTCTTTTATTGATGACTTTTCTAGGAAGACATGGATTTACTTCATGAAGAATAAAGATGAAGTGTTCAGCAAGTTCAAAGAATTCAAATCCATGATCGAGAACCACACTGAAAAGAAGATCAAGACTTTTTGATCAGACAATGGTGGAGAATTCACTTCAAATGAGTTCAAAGAACTATGTAAAGACTCAAGGATTAAGAGGGAGTTGTCCACCCCTTATAATCCACAACAGAACAGAATTGCAAAAAGGAAGAATAGAACCATCATGGAAGCTGCAAGAGCTATGCTTCATGATCAAGATCTTCCTGTGCATCTTTGGGCATAACCAACCAGAAAAACAGTGTATGTATAGAACCGTACTCCACACAGAGTACTCGAGAACAAGACTCCTGAATAATTCTTCTCTGACAAGAAACCAGAAGTCAGCCATCTCAGAATATTCAGCTGTCCTATGTACATACACATTCCAAAAGAGAAGAGAACAAAATTAGATCCTTCAGGAAAGAAGGGTATCTTTGTGGGATACTCTGAAAGCTTGAAGGCTTACAAAATATACTTCCCAGGGTTCAAGAAGATTGACATCAGCAGGGATGTAACATTTAACGAAGATTCATCCTACATCAAATCTAGAAAGAAACCTGTTGAAGAACCTAAAGAAGCAGAAGCTCCCAGAATTCATGATACAATCATGAATGAGGAAACTCAAGAAGAAGATCGATAGTTTTAAGAATAAAAAAGACCTATAGATCTACCAGAGGAGAAAAATCCTCACAAGAGGAAACCTGCTTGGGTACGATAGATTATCCAAGGTGTGGAAAGATATGGGGTTCCATAAGAGAATCTCAAAGAAAGAAAGAGTACCAGATCCTGTTCCAGTTATGTAGCTTTACTATGTGATTTTATTGATAAAGAACCTTCCAAATATGAAGAAGCAACAGAACGAAAAGAATGGAAGGATGTGATGATTGAAGAGTATCAATTGATCATGAAGAATGATGTTTAGGATGCTGTCCCAAGACCAGAAGGGAAGTCAGTTGTAACTTCCAAATGGATCTACAAGATCAAGCATGTTGCAGACGGTAGCATAGAGAAATATAAAGCAAGATTTGTTGCTCATGGTTTCTCACAGAAAGAAGGAATAGACTATGGAGAAACCTTTGCACCTATAGCCAGATACACTTCCATCAGATCGGTACTTGCTCTGGATACAGTGATGAAATGGAAGATACACCAAATGGATGTCAAGACTACTTTCTTGAATGGTGTTGTAGAAGAGGAAGCGTATGTGGAGCAGCCACTCAATTTTGAGACTCGTGACAGGGAGTCTCATGTGTGTAGATTGAAGAAAACCCTGTACGGTTTGAAACAGACACCTAGGACATGGTACGGTAGAATTGATAGCTTTCTATCTAGTTTGGGATTTACCAAGAGTAAAGCAGATTCCAACCTTTACTACAAGGTTGAAGATGGAAACCCAGTGATGCTTCTACTATGTGTAGATGATCTATTTGTGACAGGTATGGATGGGTTGATTGCTGATACAAAGAGAAAGCTTGCTACCGAGTTAAAAATAAAGGACTTGGGTATAATGCATTATTTTCTAGGTATGGAGGTGTGGCAGACTAAAGATGGAATCTTCCTTGGACAAGTGAAGTATGGAGTAGAGATCCTGAAGAGATTTGGAATGATGGAATGCAAGGCATTAACCACACCTATGGCATCAAACCTGAAGCTATTGAGTGATGCTTCATCAGAGATAGTTGATGCCATGATGTATCATAAGATGATTGGGTCCTCGATGTACCTGATGAACACGAGACTGGATATTTGCTTTTCTATGAACACCTTAAGCCAATACTTGATAGATCTGAGACATGTTCACTTGACTGCTGCAAAGCATATTCTAAGGTACCTGAAAGGTATGATTGATTATGGGCTCATGTATAAGACTGATCAAAGGATTAAGCTGGAGGGTTATGTTGATTTAGATTGGGTAGGCAGTGCCATCAATAGGAAGAGCACTTCAGGCTATTGCTTCAGTATGGGATCAGGAGTGATCTCGTGGTTTAGCAAGAAGCAATCCTGTGTGGCACTGAGTACAACTGAAGCATAGTATGTTGCAACTTGTTTAGCTAGTTGTGAGGCAGTGTGGCTGAGGAAGCTATTATCTGATTTATTTGATCTCCAGTTAGATGCTACTTGTATATACCATGACAACCAGAGTTGTGTAAAGTTTTCAGAGAATCCAGTATTCCATGACAAGTTGAAGCATGTAACTATATCAGGGATATGGTGCAGAGAGGAGCAGTGAAACTTCAGTATGTTGTGAAGGACGAACAAATAGCTGATGTGTTGACTAAGCCATTGGCTAGGGTGAAGTTTGAGTACTTCAGGGAGAAGCTTGGTGTTCTCCAGATCAAGATTCCTCCCAAGAGGAAGTGATGTGTCTGTGCTGAGCCATTCTGACATGGTGAGAGGAGTGGTTCCTTCCATGGTCAGATATAAGTGTTGTGCCCTTACAACATGGTGAGAGGATTGGTTCCTTCCATGATCGGATGTAAGAGCTGTGACATGGTGAGAGGATTGGTTCCTTCCATTGTCAGGTGTATGTGATGATCCCACATCCAGCATGAAAAAGGGATAGCTCTGTGAAGACACATCTAGTATGAAAAAGGAATAGCTCTGAGTAGCTGCCACATATAGTATGAAAAAGGACTAGCTCTGTGAAGACTCATCTAGTATGAAAAAGTACTAGCTCTGAGTGTTAGTTTTTCATCATTAAGCTAGCATTATATTAGGATATTTACTGAGAGAATAACAAGTACATCAATCAAACACAAGCACATCAAAAGAGACAAGAGACACAAAGAGTTTTCCTCGGGAAAACCATAAAGGAGAAAACCCCGCAACTTCCTCAGAGATAGAATCAGCACCAAAACAGTAAAAGCCCCAAAGTAGTAGTCTTCTTCTTCTATCTAGTCCCAATATTTCCTTCCTCACTAATGCACCACACTTGAGTGAGTGAGTGATGTGTAGTACAAGTGATAAATAGAGAGACTCTCACTCTCTATTTATATTCTTCCGTTCACTTGAAGTGCACTCAATCATGTCGGCCCAACTTAAAAATTAATTACTAGAGCCTACACCTTAATGAGTGTATAATAACCCTAATGCCCCAAAACTGTGGGGACTTTAACAATGACTTGACATGACTTGTTTACATTATTGATCCTCCCGATTGGAACATCAGGGCATGAAAACATGACTCAAATACATAATAGAAACATCCCGGAATAAACATCATGTTACAATACATAAGATACATAGATGAATACATTCCGAAATTACATATACATCAACACTCCCTCTTAACTAGGAAGGTATTCACTCGACACAATTTATCAGCACTGGTATTCTTCTTTGTATCAGTTGGATCATCTCGTCTTCAAGTCATCTTCGTCTTCAAGTCATATTCATATTCAAGTCATCTTCATCATCGGATCTGGATCATCTCTTGATCTAGATAATCATGGAACATCATCACTGGATCTGGATCATCACTCAATCTAGATCAACATCACTGGACTGGATTTGGATCATCTCTCGATTTGGATCAACACCACTAGACTGGATCTGGATCATCACTCGATCTGGATCATCACTACTATATCTGGATCATCACTCGATCTGGATCATCACCGGCTATCATCACTGGATATGGATCATCACTAGTGCTATCTCATGATTCTTCTCGTCACAGGAAGTTCTATAGAGCCAGCCCTTTTTCATGCTGGTTTTAGGCCTACCCATCATGTAGGTCTTCGCCCAGCACTTACATCTGACCTGCTCATTAGAAAGGCACGCCCAACACTTATATCTGATCATATAGGAACCAATACTATAGTCACATCAGAAAGGCCTAGCACTCACATTCACCAGCATGATAGGACATCACATCACTAACATCTGTGAAAAGGCTCAGCACTTACATCTAACCTACTCGTCAGAAAGGCACATCCATCCAGACAGGAACACATCCTATCATAGTGATGGAAGACTCCCATCCAGATAAGAACACATCCTATCACAGTGATGAGAGATTTCAGCACTTACATCTGACCTACTCGTCAGAAAGGCACATCCATCTAGACAAGAACACATCCTATCACAGTGATGGAAGACTCCCTTCCAGACAAGAACACATCCTATCACAGTGATGAGAGATTTTAGCACTTACATCTGACCTACTCATCAGAAAGGCACATCCATCCAGACAGGAACACATCCTATCACAGTGATGGAAGACTCCCATCCAGACAAGATCACATCCTATCACAGTGATGAGCGATTTCATCACTTACATCTGACCTACTCGTCAGAAGGGCATGCACTCACATCTAACCTGGTAGGAACTGAATCCTACATCCTCGTCAGAATGGCCCCCAGTCCCAGACTGAGCTACCTGGTAATGGACCAGGTGCCTCCACTCTCCCAAAGAGTGGCAGTAGCCCTTACATCTGTCCTACTCGATAGAATGGCCAGCACTCACATCTGTCATGGAAGGAACTAAATCCTTTAGCCGTGAACATAATGGATCTTCCCTTACATCTGACCTGCTCGTCAGAATGGTGGTAGCCCTTACATATGTCCTACTCGACATAATGGGCAACACTCACATTTGACATGGAAGGAACTAAATCCTTTAGCCATGAACATAATGGATTTGCCCTTATGTCTGACCTTCTCGTCAGAATGGCGGTAGCCCTTACATCTGTCCTACTCGACAGAATGGCTAGCTCTCACATCTTCCATGGGAGGAACTTAATCCTTTAGCCATGAGCAGAATGGCTCAGCCCTTATATCTGACCTACTCGTCAGAATGGCTATGGATCTCAGCACTCATATCTAACATGGAAGGAACCAATCCTCTCACCATGACAGAATGGCTTAGCCCTTACATCTGACCATGGAAGGAACCAATCCTCTCACCATGTTAGAATGGCTCTAGGTCTTATCACTTTCTCTTGGAGGAAATATCGATCTAGAGAACACCAAGTCTCTCTCTGAAGTACTCGAACTTCATCCTAGCCAATGGCTTCGTCAATACATCAACTATCTATTCCTCCGTCGCAATATACTGGAGCTTCACTGCTCCTCTCTGCACCATATCCCTGATATAGTGATACTTGATCTCGATATGCTTCGACTTGTCATGGAACACTGGATTCTCTGACAACTTCACACAACTCTGGTTGTCACAATGTATATAAGTAGCATCCAACTGGAGATCAAATATATCAGACAGTAGCTTCCACAGCCATACTACCTCACAACTAGCTGAACAAGCTGTGACATACTCTGCTTCAGCTGTACTCAGTGCCACACAGGATTGCTTCCTGCTAAACCAAGAGATCACACCTGATCCCATACTGAAGCAACACTCTAAAGTTTTCTTCGTATCGATGACACTGCCTGCCCAATCTGAATCAAGATAACCCTCTAGGTTAATCTTTTGATTCGCATCGTACTTGAGCCCATAATTAACTGTACCCCTGCATGCTTTGCAACCATCAGGTGAACATGTATCAATGTGCTCACAGCAAAGCAAATATCTAGCCTCAGGTACATCAAGGACCCAATCATCTGACGATACATAATAGCATCAACCATCTCTGATGAAGCATCACTCAATAGCTTCATGTTCGATGCCATAGGTGTGGTCATGCAGTCCATCATCCTGGACCTCTTCAGGATCTCTACTGCATACTACCCTTGTCCAAGGAAGATTCCATCTACACTCTGCCACACCTCCATATGTAGAAAAATAGTGCATCGACACATAACAGGAGTATCACTGGTCTTCCATCTTCAACCTTGAAGCAAAGGTTGGAATCCTCTTTAATCTTAGTAAAGCTTAGAGTCGTCAGTAATCTATTCATCCTGTCATATCATGTTGAACCTTGGGATCTTCTATAGTCACTCCCTCTGAAGCGAAGCATCGTACTCCCTCTGTCTTCCATACTTTATGCACTGAAAACATTCTGTACTGAAGTGACAAGTAGCTTCCTATGCTACTAGTATTCTATGTATCCATCTAGTGTATAGACTTGCATCTTCAACCTTATAGCAAAGGTTTAGATCTTCATCAGGCTCATCATGTATGTGTTTAAGCTCTTACTGGCTGCAAATGTCTCTTTGTAGTCTAGGCCTTCTTTTCATGAGAAGCCTCATGCTACGAATCTTGCTTTGTATCCCACGATGTTTCCATCTACTGCATGATGGAACTATGAACTTCTCTTCAGTTCTCGATACTGCGCTCTGACATCATTCTTCTTGAACTGGTCTTCCCTTTCTTCTTGGTGGCTGGAAGGTTCTACATCAATGATGTCACTGCACTCGTCATATTATTCTTTGTCTTTGAACTATCGTCACCTGTTCTTCGAAACAAGTCTTCATTCTTCTTTGCTTATAGGCGATTATGTATGCGGTCTTTCCTACAAGTCAAATGCATTTGTATGGTTAGAAACATTTCATAAGGAATATTCATACTGGAAATTTATTATGCATAAATATGTGATCATGCAACTACTTTATCCAATACAACATTCATCCATATCTCATTGAAACTTTCTAGATGCCTTCCATCTCTACCAGGACAACATTGAGATTGTGCACTAATCAAATATGTCAGCAAAGAGGTTTCATTATAAATAAGTAGCAATGGAGAATTTGTATAGCACCATGAGCTACTTACCCATCACATGCATATTAGTAGTATACTTTCATTAATGCAAACATCCTATCATGCATAATACATCAACTGAATATAACAATGCATAAAAAAACAATATCATGAAATGACAATTGAATACTTATCTTTATTTGTTTCGTGGGTATACTCCTTCTTGAGCCTTCAGCTTCATCGTCTTCTTCATTCATGATAGCATCGTTGCTAAGGAGGATAAGAGGTGCTTCAAGATTTCAGATCTTCATATTCCTCATCGCTTGAGGGATCTTCTTTGGATGGTAAGAGCTTGATCTTCAGTTGCTTCCACCTTCTCTTCTCGATCTTCTTCTTCTTGTGAGTTCTCTTTCTAGAGTCTATTGAAATTAATCACTTCCTTCTGACACACATTCCTCACATGAATGAATCCTATGATCTTGGGAGGCCATTCAAGGTGTCCATCACCACTTCTGCATTCTTCACTTCTTCTTTTACCGCTTCAAGTTGTTCTTTGATTTGAGAGACTCTTATGACGACATGGTCTCTACATTTTGGATCTTCACATTCTTCAACTGGTTTCTCAAGGTCATATTCTGGTGTATGTTCTTCCCTTCAAATATCTTGTTCAAGGAATCAAACATCTTCGGTGTCTTTAGGGAGACACTTGTAGTATAAGTTGATTCATGACTGAATTAGCAATGATCTTCTTGGCCTTGACCAAGTTCTTCTTGTGTAAGGCTTCTAGCCTCATCTCCCTCTAGAACTGGAACCTCTATATTCATGTAGGTGTCCAATCCATTTTCTTCAAAGAAATCAAATACTTCTATGATTAGAAGTTATGAACTTCACCAAGCTTATCATCAAGCTGATGTAATAGATTACTTTTAAATGAGAACCTCAAATGAAAATAGCAAAGGATTAGATCTTACCGACTTGAGGTGTTCGTCCTTGTTCCGGAGATGGCTGATCTAGGGTTTGTCATAGAAACCCTATTTTCCAAAACTTGGAATATTTCAGATCTGATTGGATAGATAGATATATCTCTTCAAATGGTCCTGTCCAATGTACTCCTTTTCTGAAAACAGTGGAGGGAAGCTCCTGGAACATGAAGCCCTAATTTTCCAATTTCTTCTGCAGAAATGTCTGTTACTGTTTCTGTGATATCTCCAAAATTACTACTCCTATATGTCTGAAATTTTGCACTAAGTTAACATCGCCTGTCCCTGATCCAAAAACATAGGTTTCATCAGAATTTATTTCACCATTTGGGATTTATCATCCTTTTCCCAAGGTGACCTGTTACATGACTGTTCAGAACAGCGAAGTTGTATGGAATACCACGTGTCACTGGTTCACCTTCAGAGTCTGATATTTGGACCACCAAATGTACATTCCGTTCCCTTTCTGGAACATCTTTAGGAATTCCATTTGGACCTCTATACCCCAAGATATTGCATATATCCCCAGATGTCCTGTTTAGGGATGAATTCTGGAAGAGGATGGAACCCTAACTTGGAGAGATCATATCGCCTAGAATACAACGAATATAAGTCTGATATTTGGACACAGGATTCATCAGAATTTTATCTTTGGACCCTTGAATTTTCAGCTTTGGAGACTTCGCCAAACTCAGAATATAGAGAATGTACCAAAGCTTATCAGTTTTAGTAATTAGGGTTTTTCCTAGCTTGGGGTCAAACTAGGGTTTAACTTTCCTGGAGTTTCACCCAACCAAATTTCTTGATCCAGGTCTCTAAACTTCAGTTTTGATGAGGAGAACAATCCTATGCTGGTCTCACTCAAAAATTTCTTTTCTGTAGAAAGCCCTAATTTCCGCATCGAAAATTGAAAATGTTCGGAATCGAATTTCGCTTCGACAAAAAGATGCACCCTTCAATGGAGAGTCATCCTAGCATAATTTTTCTGATAGATTGTGGAGAGAGACCCAAAAATTAAGAAGCCCTAGCTTCTGTAGCTACACAATTTCTTCTTCTCAGGTTAGCTCTCATACCATGTTAGTTTTTCAACATTAAGCTAGCATTATATTAGGATCTTTACTGAGAGAATAACAAGTACAGCAATCAAACACAAGCACATCAAAAGAGACAAGAGACACAAAGAGTTTTCCTCGGGGAAAACATAAAGGAGAAAAGCCCACAACTTCCTCAAAGATAGAATCATCACCAAAACAGTAAAAGCCCCAAAGCAGTAGTCTTCTTCTTCTGTCTAGTCCCAGTATTTCCTTCCTCACTAATGCGCCACACTTGAGTGAGTGAGTGATGTGTAGTAAAAGTGATAAATAGAGAGACTCTCACTCTCTATTTTTATTCTTCCATTCACTTGAAGTGCACTCAATCATGTCGGACCAACTTAACAATTACTTACTAGAGCCTACACCTTAATGAGTGTATAATAACCCTAGTGCCCCGAAACTGTGGGGACTTTAACAATGACTTGACATGACTTATTTACATTATTGATCCTCCCGATCGGAACATCGGGGCATGACAACATGACTCAAATACATAATAGAAACATCTCGGAATAAACATCAGGTTACAATACATAAGATACATAGATGAATACATTCCTAAGTTACATATACATAAACACTGAGTAGCTGCCACATCTGGTATGAAAAAGGACTAGCTCTATGAAAACTCATCTAGTATGAAAAAGGACTAGTTCTGAGTAGCTACCACATCTGGTATGAAAAAGGACCTGCTGTGTGATGCCTCATCTGGTATGAAAAAGGACCAGCTCTGTGATGCCTCATCTGGTATGAAAAAGGACCAGCTCTGTGAAGACTCATCTAGTATGAAAAAAGACTAGCTCTGAGTAGCTACCACATCTGGTATGAAAAAGGACCAGCTCTGTGATGCCTCATCTGGTATGAAAAAGGACTAGCTCTGTGATGACTCATATAGAATGAAAAAGGACTTGCTCTGTGATGATACATCCAGTATGAAAAAGGACTGGCTCTATATAGGTTCCTATGATGAGAAGAATCAAGAGATAACACCCGTGATGATCCAGATCAAGTGATGATGATACAGATCCAGTGATGATGATCCAGCAGTGATGATCCAGATCCAGTGATGATGTCCAGTGATGATCCAAATCTAGTGATGATCCAGATTCGATGACTTCAAGATGAATATGACTTGAAGATGAAGATTACTTGAAGATGAGGAAGACTTGAAGATGACGAGGAATCGATGATGATCCAAAAGATACAGAGAAGAAGACTTGTGCTGAAAATTGTGTCGAAAGAATACCTTCCTAGTTAAGAGGGAGTGTTGATGTATATGTAAATTTGGAATGTATTCCACTTGTATTTCTTATATATTGTAACCTGATGTTTATTTTGGGATGTACTTGAGTTATGTCATGCCCCGATGTTCCTATCAGGAAAGTCTATAATGTAAACAAGTCATGTCAAGTCATTGTGGGTAACCCTCCTATTGTCTAAGGGTTCAAGTCCCCGCAATTTTGGGGCATTAGGTTTATTAGACTCTCCTAGTGAGGTTGGCCCTAGTAGGGTTTTAGTCATCTTGGGATTAGTATAAATAGAGAGCTGGACTCTCTATTTATCACAAAACTCATACACACTCAAGTGTAGTGCATAGTTGAGTAAGGAGAAGACACTGGGGCTAGATAGAAAGAAGGTTACTGTTGTCGGGAGATCACTTACTGTTTTGGGTTCTGCTTTTGGTGCTGATTCTATCTCTGAGGAAGTTGCAGGGCTTTCACCATTTATGGCTTCCCCGAGGATAAACACCGTGTTCATTGTCTCTTGTGTTTGATTCTGTGCTTGTTATTCTCTCAGTTAAAGATCCTAATATAATGCTAGCTTAATGATGAAATTCTAACATTTTATAAATATATTGTTGTATGGGTCATGAAAGATTTACTTTGTGAAATTTTGGTTTCTGCTTCTGGGGCTTTGGAATAGGTGGAAGCAGAGAATCCCAACCCTATAATATTCTGGAAGGCATGCAAATTTATAGGAGTAAAGCCACAGGATGCAGTGCATGTAGGAGATGATTGTCGCAATGGCATTTGGGGTACTAGAGATGCGAGATGCTATGATTGGCTTTGGGGTGCTTATGTACAATATTTTAAAGAGGTGAGCCTACAATCATTTTTTCACATTGTTGTCTCTTTTTGGTTTTTAATACAATCAACAATTGTAAAGAGATGTAAAAATTGACTACAGGTTGCCCAAAAGATTGGTGTAGAAGTCTGAGTGTAAGGATATTGACATGGCTCTGCAATTCAATTCCAATCATCAACCTATATCATATTGGGTAGGTATTGTTTGGTCCTATAAAACACTCGTTGTATTAGGAAAATCTAATCTTAAGATTATGTTCCTCATTTTTTCATCATGATTTATGCCATTAAGATATGGAAGATGTAGGGAAATTTGAAACTAACTTTATTTATTTTTCCATGACTATGTGAAGGGGGGAATTCTCTTTCTAAAACAACTTATATTCCAGACTGTAAAGAGAATTGTGCATAGAAAACAACAATTATTGGAAATCACTGAAACTAAATGAGCATCTAAATCATCGGCAGGCTTTACAGTAGAATTACCATGTAGAAGTAGTATTGAGCAAAGGAGTCTTTTCAAATTTTGTTTGTTTAATTTTCCAGGACTAGAGATTTTTAGTGCCCAGGTTCAGTTCATTTTATGTCTTCCATTTGTCCTTTTTTGTTATATGTATATTGACCTTACTGAGTACTTTCATGTTGCTTAATGGCGATGTACATATGTTTCTTTTCCCATTGGTTAAAACTTAAATTCAATATCTATGTATATTTGGTAGGAAACCCAGATTTCCCTACTACATTTACAGGAGTGCAATGATTTTTTTGTTGAATCAATGGTTCATTCTAGAGAAAAAAATATTGGATTTTAATATTGGTGAGATTGGTAACTTGTTCCATAATTATGAAGAGTATTCAACATGAATGAAGTTTCTTAACACCCTTATTAGGTGGATTTTTTATAGGAAGTAGTATGTAATAATTGTCCATTGTCTTAACAATAATCATTTATTTTAGTATCAAGCTCATAAGTAGTTAGTCATGACTATGGGTGAATTCCAATCATAAAATAGGGCTAGTGTTTTCGTTAGTCGTTGTAGTGTCATATCAACATGAGTCATCGATAGATGGAAAATGGTATTAATATATAGAGGTTTAATAAGAGAAGGCCTATAAAGGGAATCCTTAGGGAATAAACTCCCCATGTATCAGTCTCATATAGGTTTAGGAAGGTATCTTCTTTTAAATTCACTAATCCTTGTTAATGCAATTCTATTTTCTTTCCTTCCTCTGATTGTAATGCCTTTCCTATTTTTTGAGATGTATTTTGTTTCGAGGTTATTGAGGTTATTGAGTTTATTTATGAGTTGTTACTTTTTCTCTTATGAGTACTCTGGAATGATCTCTCACTTCTTTTGTTTAGTCTACAAAGTTGAGTTTATATTGAGGAATAACAATGTCATTTCCCATTTGACCAAGATTTTTGCAGCCTTTTATATGTTTCAGTTTAAGTATATTTTCTACTTAATTGACTAGCTCTTAACCTATATTTTAATTTTGTGCATTGCTCCTGATCTTAAGTTTTAACATATTTTTTCTTTAACAATTAATGCATCTACTATTGCTGTAAATATCCAGTTTGCGAGTGTACATAATTGACTTCTATATGCAGGTTCAACAAGAACTACAAGATTCATGGGAAGATGTTTGGAAAATTTTCATGCAACCTAAATTGAGTCAACTACAAGAACTAAGTCATTTAAGTTAACTGAACAGTTCAATGTACTTTAGTCTTGTATATACATGTATATTGCACTGACACAAGCAAGAAAATGAAGGCCATTTTTTTCCCAATCTCTCTGCACTGTGTTGTTTTTCTCTGTAACATTAAGGATGCATTTCTTTCCTTTTGTATCTTTGTTATTTCACATAGTTATTCATGTAAGTGCAGTAAATTTTGAAACAACTTAACACATATACTCATGCTTTGTAAAAAATTAAAAATATCATGTAACTTGAGTTGGGTCCTGACTTTTAACAGTTATTACTCTATTATGGTATTTTCCTTATATTTTCTCTGTGGCATCTTGACTAATCTTTGTTTTGAGCAAATTCCATGAAGATATCATAGGGTTTGCTTCCTCAATATTTATTTTGGAGAAATGTTCTATGTTACACATAAATTCATATAATTACTGAGGAATAAATGAGCTAACTTAATGCAGTCAGTGCTGCAATAAGTCCTGAATATGCATGAATAGATACATTGTTACCATTGTGACTGAGAAGAAATCCTTTGGATTTGACTTGAGCACATACCTCATCAAAGTGGTTTTCTAAAAACATGGACGTAAAATTCCTTCAAATAAATACTTGCAATGAAATTTCCAAAGGATGTATAGTACTAAAATTGTAGGAAGTGCTATACAACTATATAGTGGCTTAAAAGTAGAGTCTTGCAAGCTGCAAGATCCCTTTATATGTTAGTAGAATTGTGAGGGGTGCTTGAAAAATAATCTTCTTATATATTATTTGATTTTTATTTTGAGCTTGTGAAGTTAAGGGCTCAAACATAACTTTGTGCTCAGTAGCCACCTTTGTTTTCCATGACTTGAGAGGTCCACATTAATAAGCCACCTTGAAAATTATTACGACCACTGTTATGTTCACTCCACATGGAATTTTCTATATGAAATTCAATTTTGTGACTTTGTTAGGTTTAAGATTGCATCTTTTTTGGTGTGATTTAGAATAGGATTGAAGTGTATATGTTCTAAGGTTGTGGATTCTTCCACCACTGCTTTATTAAGTTAAAATGCTAATAAAAAAACCTAAATTTTCCTTTACTATTCAGATAGGGAAAACCAAGGTTTTCCTTAGAGCAGGTCAAATGGATGAATTAGATGCTAGAAGAACTGAGGTATTGGGACATTTGGAAAAAATTATTCATTGGAGAGTTTGTTCATATATTTTTCAGAAAGAATTTCTTGCTTTATGCAATGCTGCCATTGATCTTCAGGCCTTATGGAGAGGTATGTTATGTTCATTTATTTGTAGGTCTGCTAGTTCTAAATGCTTATGCATTTTGAGTACACCTATTGTTGGTTGGAATTGCTTCTTTTTTCCAAGTTAAATCTTGTGAAATTACTATGTACGTTTTCAGTTATTTGTTTTCTCTTTTTAGTGAGCAGCAAAATTTATTTCTTAACATGTTTTGTTTGTAGGTAACCTTACTCGCAAGATTTATAACAACATGAGGAGGGAGGCTGCTTCAGTGTAGACACGGAAGCACATGCACAGATAGAAATCTCATAGACCTCAGAAGCACGTGTAGTACGGATACATAAGCACGTGCACAGATAGAAAGCCCATAAAGTTAGCCATTGAGTATGAAGAGCATGTTGTTGAGGCTTTTCCATTGAGTATGAAAATCATGTTGTTGAGGGTTTCGAGTTGCTAAGTATGGTTTTGAAGCTTTCGCAGGATCTAAGTATGGCTTAGCAACCAAGTACAAGTGGGATGGTTTAGCCATTGTAATATGTTGAAAATTCTTTGATGTACTATATGATTTTCATGTAAAGTTATATCGAGATAGTTTTTGAGAAAAAACATATTTATTGTAATACTTGACATTTCATATAATATAATTTGTGTGGTTTAAAACTTATATGGTTGTACTTTATATTATTTATAAGTGTTGTAATTAACTAATTAATGTGAAATTTCATAATTCACATGTGTATTAGATGATCATAAATAATGTATGATTCTTTTTTTAATTTAAACATAATATCATATTAAAAATTTATATTGATTAATAATGGACCTCGTTAAAACTACTAAAATATAATAACCACACATAAAACGACTAAAAATGACTAAATTAGTGACCAATAAATTAGATTAATGACCAAAATTCGCATATAAAATGACCAAAAATTGAGATATACATGACCAAACAATGAGATATAAATGACCCAAAAAAACCAAAATTCGCATATCAATGACCAAAAAATAGTTTTGGTGGCTAATTTACGGTCTTTTATTACGTGACCAAATTTGGTCATATTCTAGTTTGTCATGTGGCCATTAAATTGGTCATAAATGTGGTCATATATTTGGTCAATGAGTCAAATATATGACCAAATTAATGACTAAATATATGACCAAATTAATGACCAAATATATGACCAAATTAATGATCATCTGACAAGCTATAAATGACCAAAATAAAAATGACCAATTTTGATCGCGTAATAAAAGACCGTAAATTAGCCACCAGTAATCGCCAAACCAAAAGGGGTCATTGATATGTGGATTTTGGTCACTAATATCTCATTTTTCACTAGTGTTCAGGCATGGGAATGCCCAACATACTCTGAGGTTGGTATAATGATGCAATAATAGCTTTGGTTGTATGATTTTCTATGCCAAATTTCTTGTCCTAGCATTCGAAAGGGAAAGGTAGCTCACCTGCCCAAATATCATTACACAACCTGATTTTTTCCTCTCTTCAATTGAGAAGTAGGTTAGCGAGGAATTCCAGGGGTTTTCCACTAGCAAACCCCTATTACTCGAACAGATACCCATACCCTTACTTTCTCTTAAAGAGGTTAGAGGTTTTATCCTGATAGAGTGAGGGAAGAGAGTTTATCCTCAAGCTAGAGAGGCTCTTGTTGTTATTGTTATCCTCCTCTAGTTTGTAGTAAAGAGTCATAGTAAGTAATATAATATTTATAGTTTTATAAGTGACTAAACAAATTTATAAGTTAGAAAGGAGTAGTGGTAGTTCTTTACTTATTATCCATAATTTCTCCTTATTATTTCCATTGTATATAAAATATATCTTAAATTATTAAAGGAATTATATTTCTCTCTTGTAACTCTTAATATATCCAAATAATACTTTATCTCTACTAACTACTAATAATACTTTATTAAGTTAATAAAAAGAATTAGTATAGGAATAAGATACTCTTTTGTTTTTTGAACTATACAACGAGGTATTTAGATAAAGATATAAAAAAGAACCATAACCTCATACTCTTTAGGATTTATATAATCTTTAACCTTACTCCTACTGATCGAAATTATTATTTATGAACCTTTAGCTCCTTTTATTTAATTTTTTTTATAATGTATATGTAATTTTGAAGTATTTTTCATGAGGTATAACTACTTCCTTAGGAAATATTGTTATCGAACATTGTTATAGCAACTCTAGCTGGTCTTGTTTAAGCAGAGTATAAAGAGTAGGATAGAAATTTTAATCTATAGGATCAAATACTTACTAAAGTCTAAAGTTATAATAACAAGACTATACTAAAACTAAGCACTAACTACCCTCTTTAGTAAAAAAGGGAAACCTCTTATTAACCTATCAGTGTAGCTATCTAGAACTCCCTTTTAATTGCAACTTTCAATAAGGTTTAGCTTATATAGCTCCTTTAGTTGGTATTTCTTGGGAGTTCCTATGCATTTAGGGATTTTACCTATGTATAATGAGTTACTTGTACATTTTAGACTCAGATAGAGAAAGGAAGAGGAGAAGGAGGTAGGAGATCCATTATTTACTTAGATGACGGATAAAATAATATGTTAAAGATTGGAAAGGTATTTATTATTTGTATAACTTTGTTTGGATATGATAGATAGAAATAGCTGAGAACAGGAAGAGGAGTATTGATTCTTCGCTTAGCATAGATTTTAGACGAGATACAAAAAATAGACCAACAGATACATTTATTATCTAGATACCCTATACAACAAATTGATCTTTATGTTGGATTATTATCTTAGTAATACTATTAAGATTCAATTTTTCAGCAAATTTATGAGTCAAGGACCAATTACCATTTAGATTAGAGTACAGTATGAACAAAACTACTTACTGTTTTTTCTAGGTGTTCAGTAGGAACCAAGTAAGTCAAGTAGTGTTTATTAAGTATGTAGAAAACCCTAGTGTCAATAGTCTATGTTCATTAGGGAAAGAAACCAACCCTTCATTTACCTATGTTAAGTATTCAAATCAAGAACAAGTACAAGTTACCTATGTGAATTATAAGTTCCCTATGTGATGTAGAATATATTAGGACGGGTTATAAGGTTGAGTAAAGTATGAATCTTGGTAGAGTTCCTATTTCAAGTTGATTAAGTTAGATATGTATGAAGAGCCATGTGCTAGTTTATATGTTCACTATAAATAAATAGGTGATGCAAGTTGTACAATATTGGGTATTAATAAGACATTAGAAATGAGTTTTATATCGTTGGGTCTTTAACCCTCAATGCCAAGTGGGATTTCCTCCTCCTAGAGTCTTTCATCTCAACTACAATCCAAAGAGAACAGGATCTGTTATCACCTTGTAATTTTCCTATGGTTGTGGTAGGAATTCACATGGGTAACCATTTCAAACCAATATTTAGACTATATTCTAGCCAATACAGTCAGAGAGGGCTCTCTCTTGTCACAAAAACATTCACATATACATATGGATTTAAAGAAGCATTCAGAAGGCTAGATTTCTAAGGGAATGGGTTGTTTAGGTTTTAAAGACTATAAGACAAACTGATAGAAAGCACCATTTGGAAATGGAGTAAAATCCTGAAACATTCAAGGAATTACATCAAATAATGACCAGAGGTAACCTTCATAATCTAAGGAAAAATAAGCATCAATATCTAGTAAAATATCTTTGAGATATGGAAGGGGGAAAATAGAAGAAGTCTAGTGAAACATGAGGCACCTATTTGTGGATGAATATCCTGAAACACCTTTAGCAGAAGAAAAAATAAAGGCTGATAACTACAATGGATCATAGAAGATGAATTCCAAAGCATTTACTAGAAACAAAGACAAATGCATTATCTGATGTAAGGAGTGCTAAACATAGAATGAATTCCTCACATTCAACTAGAAATGCATTAGCAGAAAATACACATACATGGAAATGAAGTACAAAGGAAAAACAGACTGAACAATGAACACCGTGATGAATCTCAGACATTCGGGGTATGTTTTACATTAATTAATCCCAAGAAAAGTTACAGAGCTTCAAAAACCAAGCACAGAGGCTCCAAAATGAATGTTGAACAACAACCATCAACCACAACCCATTCTTTCTCTTTCGAGGGTATATTTATAATGTAAATAGTCTCCGAAGACCAACCTTGAAACAAATCCAAATTAATTTACCCTAATTGGGAATTAATTCCATGCACATAAAATCCTAACAACTTCTGATCTAGAGGATTCGCCATGATCACAAACCAAAAAAGTAAATCATGTTGGGGCACACATGATGGTTAAAAATGGGAAATTGGACACTTGTAAACCATGCCTGCTAGATGAAAACAATGGCTCAAAGCACCTTTAATGGTTTGCAACAAATTTTATCCTTCCCTGCATCTTTAACCAGCGAAATCATCATGGACTATTCATCTATTAGACAAAACAAGGAGATGGAATCATGTGTTTGTACCTGCTTGCTCTATAAAATTTTGCAAATTTTCCTGATGACTTTCTTCGCACTAGTTCACATCAAAAAATTATTTTCATCCCTTGATTAGAATTCCCTTTAAATCTATGTCATTCAAACTTGCATAACGTACCAAATTCCAGAGATTTCAAATGTCCATTCCCTGGTCTTGTTGATCAGTAAAATCACTCTCCCCTGCGGATCCATCCCTAACTTGATCTCCATCGTTAAAACATGCATCCCTTTTAAAGCAATTTCACAAATTTGAAAAGTGATTTTCCACGAGCATGTTAGATTAGCAGAATTCACCTCCACCGTTGATCTTACTCCACCATAAATATTGATCATTGAAACATGCCACCCTTTAAACAATTTAGCAGATCCAGAAAACTATTTTCTTTGTTGAAGTTAGACTAACAAAATCAATCTCCACTGTTGTTCTTTACCTACTTAAATCCTAACCATTTAATGGTGTGGCTCTTTAAGATTACACACATCTGAAAGGTTGATTTATCCATGCTAGTTGGATTAGCATAATCTACCATGACTGTGGATATGATCTTCTTTAAATCTCAACCGCTGAAATATGTCGATCTTTAAGCCATTCTACAAATTTGAAAAGTTAATTTCCATGAACATGTTAGACAGACGGAATGAATTTTCACCATAGATCTTCATCATTCATTAATGTGAGCTGTTAAAAGTTGCGGGGTATACCAAGTTATGCATATAAGGAAGTCTAGTTAAATCATGCACATGTTCCCTTATTTCACACCATCAATCTCTACAGGATTCATCTTCATCTGTTGATCTGATGTAAAGGTGCGGGCTGCAAAAAGCAAAAAGCAGGATCTCTACATTCTATGACCAAATTCTTATGTTTCCAACCTCCTCCTTTCCAGATTGTTTATCTTGGGTAGAAAATCTCCTACTATCGATCTTGTGGATTGAGGAAAGAAGAATTTCAACCCTTTCACGACTAAATTCTCAAGTTTCTCGCTTTCCACTTCGTTCCCTTTGTTCCTTTCCACATGGTTGATCTACGTGGAAGCTCTCCTGGCTGTTGGATCTAGTGGATCACAGAAGGTAGAAGATTAGCCTTTTACACCTGAAAACTTTGTTTTTTTGCTTTTTGCTTTCTTCCCTTCTGTGTCTTTCCGTACCATTGATATGCATGAAATCTATCCTGAACGTTAGATTTGGATGATCGTGGAAGGAGGAAGAATAACCTTTTATACCCAAAAACTTTGTGTTTCTGCTTTCCATTTCCACTCTCCTACACCTTTATGCACTGTTCATCTTTGCGGAATCTCTCCTAACTGATGGATTTGGTAGATCGCGGAAGGTGGAATATCAACCTTTTATACCCGAAATTTTTTTGTTTTTGCTTTCTGCCCTTCTGTGTCTTTCCGCACCATTGATCTTGGGAGGAAATGTTCTGAGCCATCGGATACCGGGTCACGAAAGGCGGAAGTTGGGATTCCATTTATCATAACTAAAATTTTACCTCTTCCACGCTTTCTCTCCCTACTTTCCTTGGGAGGAAATGAATTTTAGCCTTTGATCTTGTACGTGTGCATCCTGGCCATCCATTTCCTGTCAACATTCAACTAAGGGAGGATTTCTTCATTTACATGCATATCAGGGTCGAAAATCAGAATCTCTTTAAGTATTTTGCATTCTTAACCTGGAAATGTCCCTTCAAACACCTGTATATTCTCATCAACAATATTTAAGGTCATATGATATGAAATTTTTTTGACCCTACCCGTCATTTTTCACTGGTCTAGACCTTTGAAGGGGAATTAGTGTATATGCCTTATGTAGAAATATTCAAAATTTAGCATAGCTACTAACAACGGCTCTAAAATGGGGATGTTATCCTCCTTGTGAGTTAGAAAAGAACCACATAGACCATGTTCCTAATCCATTGGGATGGTCCCAAGCTTTTCCTGAAATCCCCAACATGCTCTTGAAAACAAAAAACTGAACAAATACTAAAAACAAACTGGAAAATTACTTAAAATAAATTCTCGCCATGTTGAGCTTATTTATTCCTATCTCCCTACTTATTGAACAAAATTTCTCAATCAAGTAATTTTTGAATTCCAATGAAGCCAATCAAGCAAATGATCCAATGATTGATCTCCTTCATCATGATTGATCAGAGATGAAGGACTTAATGGAAACATGTTATGGTGAGAGATCTGATCTTTACTACACACATATAACCCACCATTCCCAATCCAAAGATTCTCCATATATTTAGGCACTAGATCATCACAACCTGCAAATTTTTCTGTTATGTGCTTGTCATGACAATGATGCTCAAATTGTATCTCCACTTGCACTCTGTCAAACTGATCTTCAAGAAAACTATGCAAAGAATGCTCCTTACAATTTTCAAATGAGACACCAACTTATTCATATAAAATCTCATAATTTAAACCTGATTCCTTTCAAGTATTTCAAAGCATCATTGTGTTCTTTAATAGAGTCAGGAAAAATAATTTCTGAATTCAAAGGACATAAAGAAATATCCCATTTGGAATTCTCCCTTTCTTCACAAAAATCAGGGGAAATGCACTCTTCTTGACTTTCTAAAACTGAAAAACACGACAAGACATCCCATTTAGGGTCCTCAGCTTCTTGTAGGTGATTCGATATATTATTGCAGGTTGTTGGTTCTTGAGGTGCATAATCCAAGTGGTCATCCTTACATTCATCATATATAGGTATGCTGAGATTTCCTTCAAAAACATCACTAACATAATTTTCAACATGTTGATTGGATTTTCCATAAGGAAAATTAGGATGAATTTTTCATGTACATCACTGGGCTGATCACCTTCTTTCTCATCAAGAGAAGGATTCGAATTAAGAGAAGACTCTAGTTTTTCAACAATCTGCCTCAGCAGATTCATGGAATCAAGTTGATACCCCCTATGAAAATGCTTTGTTTCTACAGTAGGAAGCTCCTCTTCTTTATGTGATTTCTTAGAATATTGTAATCTTTGTTTCAGGTCCTCGAATGAGGAAAAACTAAAGTTGAAACACATTCCAAATCTTCTAGTTCATGCCTTTCTTCCAACTCTAATTCAAGGTCTGATTCTTGTTTACTTGAAATTTTAGAAAATGAGCGTGTGGAAAAATAACTGGTTGAATTAGAGTTTTGGATTGTGTCCATTTCAGGAAAGGAATACATTACCAACTGCTGGGAATCTTCTTGAATATCATGCCAACTAGTTTGTACTTATTTTTGAAATGAGTATTCATGCAAAATTTCTAGAAGCTCATCATCCATAAACTCCTCCTCACCATACATGTTTTTCAAATTTTCAAGGAAAAATTTATCATGGATGCAACAATCTTGAACTAGCAGCAAAGAAGGACATCAATCTTTAAAATGTTCATGAAATACTGTATGAAATTATATAACAAAATATAAAATCCCTGCTAGAAATCCCTCATACCATGGCCTTGCATTTCCTTCTAAACTAACCATGAACATTTTCATTAAATAATCTTCATGCAATTCAACTCCCAGCTTATATATATGCTTGCGAAATCTAGTTAAATGAAGGGAAGCATCATCGCCCCTTTGATGTTTGAACCTTGGGAGATATGTTTGCCAATCTATATTATTTAATCGATTTGGAAAACTAGGAATGTGAACATGATTCACAGGAGCATACCTTACATCTATAGAGCCCATCTTGATGATGAAGAAAGTAAATCTGCTCCTTAAAATTTGCAACCCCTTTCACAGTGGAGATTCCATAGAACATTTACAGAATAGATTCTTTCAAGACAGAGTCACTAGGTGAAATAGGTAGGACCTTATTGATGTTTAAACATTGTTCACCATGAACAATCAAATTTAAAGCTCTGTCATTCATACCCAGGGAATATTTGAACCATCCTCCCTGCATCGATCCTTCTGGCTTCCAGTCTCCCCAGTGGAGTCACCTTCCAGAATAGTTGAGTGGATTCACTAGAGCATATACAACCAATATGTGTGTATGACCAACTGCTCAACCAAGTCATAGAACTAAAACAATGTCATTTTCCCAAGGAGATAATAGTGATTATTCCCCAGCAACGATTCCAAGATGTTATCACCATGTAATTTTCCTATGGTTGTGGTAGGAAGTCACAGGGGTAATCATTTCAAACCAATATTTAGATTGTATTCTAGCCAATACAATTAGAGAGGGCTCTCACTTGTCACAAAAAACATTCACATATACATATCGCTATAAAGAAGAATCAAGAAGGATAGACTTATGAGGGAACAAGTTGTTTAGGTTTTAAAGAGTGTAAAACAAACAGATAGATACCATTGGGAAATGGATTCAAATCCTAAAAAATTCAAGGAATTACAACAAATAATAACCAGAGGTACTTCATAATATGACGAAAAATAATTATCAATATTTAACAAAATATCTTTGAGAGATGGAAAGGGGAAAAGAGAAGAAGCCCAGTGAAACAGGAGGCACCTCTCTGTGGATGAATATCTTGAAACACCTTTAGCAGAAGAAACAATAAAGGTTGATAAATGCAATGGAGCATAGAAGATGAATTCCAAATAATTTACCAGAAACAAAGACAAATGAATTATCTGATGCAAGGATCACTAAACGAAGAACAAATTCCTCACATTCAATTAGAAACACATTAGAAAAAAATAAACATACATGGAAATTAAATATACAGAGGAAAAACAGTCTGAAAAATGAACACTGTGATGAATCTCAGACATTTGGGGTATTCTTTACATTAATTACTCCTAAGAAAAGTTACAGAGCTGCAAAAACCAAGCACAGAGGCTCCAAAATGAATGTTGAACAACAACCATCAACCACAACCCATTCTTTGTCTTTCTAGGGTATATTTATAATGTAAACAAGCTCCCAAGACCAAACTTGAAATAGAGACAAATTCATTTACCCTAATCGAGAATCAATCCCGCACATATAAAATCCTAACAACTTTTCATCTAAAAATTTTTCCATGACCACAAACCAAAAAAGGAAATCATGTTGGGGTGCGCATGATGGAAAAAAATTAGAAATTGGACACCTGGAAACCATGCATGCTAGATGAAAATGATGGCTCAAATCACCTTCAATGGTATGCAACATATTTTCTCCTTCCCTTCATCTTTAACCAGCAAAATCGTCGTGGAACGTTGATCTGTTAGCCAAAACAAGGAGATGGAAGCACGTGTCTGAACCTTCTTTCTTTGTAAAATTCCACAAATGTTCTTCATGACTTTCTCCACACTAGTTCACATCACAGAATTATTTTCAGCCCTTCATCAAAATTCCCTTTAAACTCCATCGTTCAAACCTCCATGAAGTACCAAATCCCACATATTTCAAATGTTCATTTCCTCAAGCTTGTTGAATCAGCAGAATCGCTCTCCACTGTAGATCCATCCCTGACTTGATCTCCATCATTAAAACATGTATCCCTTTTAAATCGATTCTGCAAATTTGAAAATTGATTTTCTACAAGCATTTATACCATCAAAATTCACTTCCACCATTTATCTTACTCCACCATTAATCTTGACCGTTGAAACATACTTCCCTTTAAACAATTCCACAGATCCAAAAAGTCATTTTATTCGTGCAAGCTAGACTAGTAGAATCAATCTCCACCATTGATATTTACCTTCTTAGATATTGACCATTCAATGATGTGGCTCTTTAATATTTTATAGATCTAAAAGGTTGATTTATCCATGCTTGTTGGATCAGAGGAATCTACCACAACCATGGATCTAAACTTCTTTAAATCTCAACCGTCAAAATATGATGATATTTAAGCCATTTTGCAAATTTGAAAAGTTAATTTCCATGAGCATGTTAAACCGACATAATTAATTTTCACCATAGATATTCATCATTCGTTGATATGAGTCGTTGAAAGCTGCGGGGTATACCAAGTTCAGCATACCAGAAAGTCTAGTTAACTCATGCCCATGTTCCCTTATTCCACACTCTTGATCTCTCCAGGATTCATTTTTAGTTGTTGATTTGATGTAAAGGTGTGGGCTGCGGAAAGAGGAAAGCAAGATCTATGCATTCTATGATCAAATTCTTATGTTTTTGACCTCTGTCTTTCACCTCCTTTCTGGACCATTGATCTTGGGTGAAAAATATCTCGACTGTCGATCTTTTGGATCGTGGAAAGTGGAAGTTCAACCCTTTCATGAACAAATTCTTAAGTTTCATGTTTTTCTCTTTCTGCCTCCCTTTACATCCTTCCACATCGTTGATCTATGTGGAATATCTCCTGACTGTTGGATCTGGAAGATTGTGGAAGGAAGAATATCAACCTCTTGTACTTGAAAACTTTGTGTTTGCAATTTCTGCTTTCTGTCCTTCTGTGTCTTTTTGCACCGTTGATCTGTATGGAATCTCTCCTGACCGTTGGATCTGGTGGATCACAGAAGGTAGAAGAAAAACCTTTTATACCCAAAAACTTTGTGTTTCTGCTTTCTGATTTCCACAATCCTATGCCTTTCCGCACCGTTGATCTGCATGAAATTTCTCTTGACCATTGGATGTGGCAGATCATGGAAGGTGGAAGATCAACCTTTTCTACCTGAAAACTTTGTGTTTCGACTTTTTGCTTTTTGCCCTTTTGTATCTTTCCACACGGTTGATCTTGGGTGGAAATGTTTTGAGTGGTTGGATCCTAGATCACCAAAGGCAGAAGTTGAGATTCCACTTTTCATAACCAAATTTTTACCTCTTCTGCACTTTTGCTCTCAACTTTCCTTAGGTGTAAATGAATTTTATCCTTTGATCTTGTATGCTGTGCATCCTCGCTGTCAATTTCTTGTCAACATTTAGCTAAGGGTGGATTTATTCATTTACATGCATGTTAGGGTTGAAAATCAGAATCTCTTTAAGTATTTTTCATTCTTGACCTAGAAATGTCCCTTCAAACACCTGCATATCCTCATCAACAATATTTAAGGTCATATGATATGAAATTTTTTTTAACCTACCCCTCATTTTTCATTGCTCTAGACCTTTGAAAGGGAATTAGTGCAGATGACTTATGTACAAATATTCAAAATTTAACAAAGGTGATAACTAGACCATTATATTTACTATTTTCATTCCCGTGATAGTTACTCTTCAAATTAAGCATTCAAGTTACAGGGAGTTGTGTATATAATCACATCTATGCATTCCTCTCCTCACAAACTTGGATGTATAGGTGTTAAAAACAACTGTGATGGGCTCGATGATATAGGTATACATTTTGCAACATGTACAAGAATAATATATGTCAGGTTTATTCAAACTGGTTTCATCTATTGCAATTCTATATATAATTTCTATGTGAAATACTAGCTTATGTTTACCAACTATGCAGGGTGTTCTCTCATATTATCTCATAATGATAGTTAATTAGGTTGGATTGAGACTTGGATGACAACTTAGCCAACTTTATATTGATACTTATTGATGTTGATGAAGCCTTATATTTATTATACTTGATGTTGATCCCAACAGGTTAGTTAGTCCTCAATGTAAATTGTAGGTAATAAGACTAGGAATCTTATTCATACACCCTAGCCTAGTTACTTAAATAATGGATGGAGAAAGTTGTATATTACTTCTCCCACATCTTAGTGTTATGCTCTTTGATTATTTATAATTGATTATTGGAACATGGATGGTGAAATAACCTGAGGAATGTCCCGGTAATATAAAAAAAAATAGATTGTACTTCCAAGTGATGGTTGATCTAAAAAGAATCCTATATAGTTCTTTTGTTATATTTAGCTTTCACTAAGTCTACTTGCATAGAATTCATTTGAAACCTACTCATAATGGAATACATGGGATAGGATTGGAGAATACCCTAAGAAAGGGTGAAGATAAAATGGTAAATAAGACCCTTAAGGAGAGTGACGATGATGATGCTTCCTAGTAGAAGAAAACACAAAATCTTGATATGTTAGACCATTGATATCATGCAAATATACACAAGATAATTTTTCTAATAAAAATATGAAATCAAACCCTATCACCACTAAATGCCTCTCTGTTTGTGTTAGTTTTTTTCAACATTAAGCTAGCATTATTAGGATCTTTAACTAAGAGAATAACAAGTACAACAATCAAACACAAGAGACAATGAACACAATGTTTTTCCTTAGGGAAACCATAAATGGAGAAAACCCCACAACTTCCTCAGAGATAGAATCAACACCAAAATAGAAAAACCAAAAATAGTAAGTGATCTCCCGACAGCAGTAACCTTCTTCTTATCTAGCCTTAGTGTCTTCTCCTTCCTCAACTATGCGCTACACTTGAGTGTGTATGAGTTGTGTGCTAAATAGAGAAGTCACCTCTCTATTTATACTAATACCAGCATGACTAAAACCCTACTAGGGTCAACCTCTACTAGGAGAGTCTAATAACCCTAGTGCCCTAGAACTGCGATGACTTTAACCCTTAGACAATCGCAGGGTTACCCACTATGAATTGACATGACTTGTTTACATTATAGATCCTCCCGATTGAAACATCGGGGCATGAAAACATGATTCAATTACATAATAGATACATCCTAGAATAAAAATTGGGTTATAAGACATAAGATACATAGATGAATACATTTCGAAGTTAGAAATACATCAACACTCCCTCTTAACTAGGAAGGTATTATTTTGACACAATTTTCAGCACTGGTCTTTTTCTCTGCATCAACTGGATCATCTCGTCATCTTCAAGTCTTCTTATTCTTCTTCATCTTCTTTGTCTTCTTTGTCTTTGGGTCTTCAAGTCAACTTCTTCTTCAAGTCTTCTTCATCACAAGATCTGCATCATCATGACTACTGGCTCATCACTGCTAGATCATCACTTGATCTAGATCATCTCATATGGATCACTTGATCTGGATCATCATCACAACTGGATCGTCACTTGATATAGATCATCATAAAGTTTGGATCATCTCATCTGGATCATCATCATATGCTATCTCATAATGGTGTTATCTCGATTCTTCTCGTCACAAAAAGTTCTACAGAATCAATTGTGTAGGCCTACCCTTCATGTAGGTCTTCATTAGTGCTTATATCTGACACTTAAGTTAGAATGGCTCACCCAACTCTTACATATAAACTCATCTTGTCAGAAAGGCACACCCAACACTCACATCTGACCTCATCCTCTCAGAAAGGCCTAGCACTCACATCTGACCTCATCTTGTCAGAAAGGCTCAGCGCTTATAATCGACCATGTGCAAGCACACCGCATCAGAAAATATCTGCACTTACATCTGACCTCATCCTATCAAAAAGGGATAGCACTTACATTCGACCATGCTCAAAAGCACCACATCGAAAGGGATCAACACTTATAATCTAACCATGCACGAAGCACCGCATCAGAAAGGGATCTGCACTTACAATCCGACCATGCACGAAGCACCACATCAAAAAGGGCATGAAATCACATCTGATCATGGAGGAACTAATCCTACCATCGCATCAGAATGGCCCCTAGTCCTAGACTGAGCTACCTGGTATTTGACCAGGTGCCTCCATTCCTAGAATGGCAATTTCCCTTACATTTGACCTACTCGTCAGAATTGCCAACACTCACATCTGACATGGGAGGAACTTAATCCTTTAGCCATGATAGAATGGTTCAGCCCTTACATTTTATCAAGTGGGAACACATCCCTCTATCACATCAGAATGGCTTCTTAGTCCTAGACTGAGTTTTTCTGGTAACTGACCAAGTGCCTCCATTCCCAGAATGCCAATTTCCATTACATCTATCCTACTCAGCAGAATGGACACCACTCATATCTAACATGGAAGGAACCAATGCTCTCACCATGACAGAATGGCTCAGCCCTTATATCTGACCTACTTGTTAGAATGTCTATGGATATCATCACTCATATTTGACATGGAAGGAACCAATCCTCTCACCATGAAAGAATGGATCAGCCCTTATATCTGGCCATGGAAGGATCCAATTCTCTCACCGTGTCAGAATGGCTATGGGTCTCATCAATTTCTCTTGGAGGAAACCTCTATCTAGAGAACACCAAGCTTCTCCTTGAAGTACTCAAACTTCATCCTAGCTAATGGCTTTGTCAATACATCAGCTATCTGTTCCTCCGTCACAACATACTGGAGCTTCACTGCTCCCCTTTGCACCATATCCCTGATATAGTGATACTTGATCTCTATATGCTTTGAATTGTCATGGAACACTGGATTCTCTGACAACTTCATGCATATCTGGTTGTCACAATGTATACAAGTAGCATCCAACTGGAGATCAAATATATTAGACAATAGCTTTCTTAGCCATACTACCTCATAACTAACTAAACAAGCTGTGACATACTCTGCTTCAGCTGTACTCAGTGCCACACAGGATTTCTTCTTGCTAAACCAAGAGATCACACCTGATCCCATACTGAAGCAACACCCTGAAGTGCTCTTCCTATCGATGGCACTGCCTTCCCAATCTGAATCAACATAACCCTCCAGGTTAATCTTCTGATTTAGCTCGTACTTGAGCCCATAATCAAATATACACCTCAGGTACCTTAGAATATGCTTTGTAGCAATCAAGTGAACATTTCTTGGATCTATCAAGAACTTTCTCAAGGTGTTCACAACAAAGAAAATGTCTGGTCTCATGTTCGTCAGGTACATCAAGGACTCAATCATCCGACGATACATCGTAGCATCAAACAACTCTGATGAAGCATCACTCAATAGCTTCAGGTTCAATGCCATAGGTGTGGCCATATCTTTGTAGTCCATCATCCCAAACCTCTTCAGGATCTCTACTGCATACTTCCCTTGTCCAAGGAAGATTCCATTTGCACTCTGCCAAAATTACATGCCTAAGAAATAATGCATCATACCCAAGTCCTTCATTTCGAACTCGGCATCTAGCTTTCTCTTTGTATTAACAATCAACCCATCCATACCTATCACAAACAGATCATCTACATATAGTAGGAGCATCATTGGGTTGCCATATTCAACCTTGTAGTAAAGGTTGGAATCTGCTTTACTTTTGGTAAAGCCCAAACTAGATAGAAAGCTGTCAATTCTGCCATACCAAGTCTTGGGTGCCTGTTTCAAACCGTACAAGGATTTTTTCAATCTACATACATGAGAATATCTGTCACGGGTCTCAAAACCGAGTGGTTGTTCTACATACTCTTCCTCTTCTACTACACCATTCAAGAAGGAAGTCTTGACATCCATTTGGTGTATCTTCCATTTCATCACTGTAGCTAGAGCTAGTACTGATCTGATGGAAGTGTATCTGGCTATAGGTGCAAAGGTTTCTTGAAAATGTATTCCTTCTTTCTAAGAGAAACCCCGAGCCACAAATCTTGCTTTATATTTTTCAATGCTACTGTCTACAACATGCTTGAACTTATAGATCCATTTGGAAGTTACAACTGACTTCCCTTCTGATCTTGGGACAGCATCCCAAACATCATTCTTCATGATTGATTGATACTCTTTGATCATATAATCCTTCCATTCTTTCCATTCTACAACTTCTTCATAACTGGAAGGTTCTTTATCAATGAAATCACATAGTAAAGCTACATATCCAGAGTAGGATCTGGTCCTCTTTCTTTCTTCTAGAGCCCCATATCTTTCCGCACGTTGGATAAGTTCGCATACCCAAGTAGGTTTCCTCTTATGAGTATTTTTCTCCAGAGGTGGATCTATAGGTCTTTGTGGTTCTTCAAATTCTTGAACTTCTTCTTGAGTTTCTTCGTTCATGGTTGTATCATGAATTATGGGTGCTTCTGCTTCTTCAGGTTCTTCACAGGTCTCTTTCTGGATGTGTTGTAAGTTGTGTCTTCATCAAATGTCACATCATTGCTGATGTCATTTTTTTTGTATCCTAGGAAATATATTCTATAAGCCTTTGAGCTTTCAGAGTATCCCACAAATATACCCTTCTTTCCTGAAGGATCTAATTTTGTTCTCTTCTCTTTGGGAATGTGTATGTACATAGGACAACCAAATATTCTGAGGTGGCTAACTTCTGGTTTCTTGCCGGAGAAGACTTCTTCAGGAGTCTTGTTCTCAAGTTCTCTGTGTGGAGTACAGTTCTGTACATACACTGCTATTATGGCAGCTTCCACCCAATGATGCATAGGAAGATCTTGATAATGAAGCATAGCTCTTTCAACTTCCATTATAGTTCTGTTCTTCCATTCTGCAATCCCATTCTGTTGTGGATTATAAGGAGTGGACAACTCCCTCTTAATCCCTAATTCTTTACATAGCTCTTTGAATTCATTCAAAGCGAATTCTCTGCCATTATCTGATACAAAGGTCTTGATCTTCTTTGTGTTCTTTCCTTTCGCACATCCTTTGCAGACCCCATCATGTTTTGCTTGTATTTCTAGAAGACCTTCAACAAATTTGCTTGCAAGAGGTAGTGCTCTGTAATGCACATGTGCAAGCCTTTTATGCCAAAGTTCACTTGGCTCTACTGTGTCATGGACCAAGGCTTGTTCTGGATGGCCCTTCAATTTGTACAAACCTCCTTCTTATTCACCAATCACTATTGCATCATCAATAGTCTTTCCTTTTGGCCACATGATGACTTGACCATCTATGAATGCAACCCTCATTCCTTTTGCATCCAATACTGATATGGAGAGAAGGTTCTTCTTGAATCCTGGCACAAACAACACTTCCTTCATTGTTATAGACTTTCCAGAGTCTAGTTTATAGGAAGATTCCCCACTACCTTTTATTGCATATTGGTAGTCATCTCCTAGCTTCACCTTGTGAGGTGATTCATGTTCTAAGAGTTTCACAAAGGATTCCTTGAATCCAGTCATATGTTTGGAAGCCCCACTATCTATAATACAATCATCACTTCCATGAGTAATGTTACCTGTGAGAGCGGAGATCAAAACATATTCATCCTCGCTTGAAGAATCTTCAATTTCATATCTATTTCTCTTTGATGAAGTTTCATCATCCTTTGTAGCATGAGCATGATGTCTTCTCTTGTGTCCCTTCTTCTTGTGAGAGCTACTTTTGTTCTTAGGACAATCTCTAGCAAAGTGTCCTTTTTCATGACATGTATAGCATAGCAAATGTATTTAGACTTATCTCTAGGCTTTTTAGAGTTATTCCTATGATGAGAGTACTTACTTCTGTGATGGTTGGATCTGGGTTTCTTGGATTGTCCTGTGAGAGCTTGATCTTCACTTCCCATCTTCTCTTCTCAAGCTTCTATCCGAGATTCTTCTTGAGAACATTCTTCCCATATTCTGCTGAACTTGACTAACTTCTTTCTAGCACAGATCCCTTGAATGAAAAAGTCCCATGTCCTAGGGAGACCATTCAAGGTAGTCATCACAATTTCTGCATTCTCCACTTCTTCATCTACTGCTTCCAATTGTTATATGAGAAAACCTTGTGAAGTAAGACTGGATGGTCTCTGCATTCTGGATCTTCACATTCTTTAGTTGATTCCTCAGAGTCATCTTCCGGTTTATGTTCTTCCTTTCAAACAATTTGGTTAGGGCATCAAACATAGCTTTAGGTGTCTTGAGGGAGGACACCTGTTGGATAAGGTGATCCTTGATAGAGTTAGCAATGATCCTTTTTTCCATAACCATCTTCTTCTTATGCAAGGCCTTAGCCTCATCTCCCTCTGGAACTAGAACCTCCTCATGGATGTAGGATTCCAACTCATTTTCCTCCAGGACCAGGGAGATCCTATACTTCCAGGATCAAAAGTTATCAGATCCCTTAAGTTTTTCATCAAGATTGGTATGATGAGACAACTTAACTGAGAACCTCAAATGGAACTACAAATATTTAGATCTTACCAGGTCAAGATGTCAGATCTAGATTTGGAGCTGAAATCCTACAGTACTGGTTTAGGAGCAAATTAGGGTTTTTCTTTTCCAGAGTTCTATCCACCCAAATACCTTGAAATTTATCCCTAAATTCTATTTTGGGGAGGAGATCAATCCATCCCTGGGTTCACTGAAAAATTCCTCTTCTGTGAAAAGCCCTAATTTTCGGCAGTAGTGTCGGGTCCAAAACTGAAAAACCTCAGAATTGGATTCTGCTTCAACAGAAAAATGTGCCCTAAGGAGGAGAGTTATTCCACCTTACTTTCACTGAAAATATATGGAGGAATATCCACAAACTAGGAATCCCTAGTTCTCGTAGCTGCACAGTGTCTTCTTCGCAGGTTAGCTTTGATACCATGTTAGTTTTTTTCAACATTAAGCTAGCATTATTAGGATCTTTAACTAAGAGAATAACAAGTACAGCAATCAAACACAAGATACAATGAACACAGTGTTTTTCCTCAGGGAAACCATAAATGGAGAAAACCTCGCAACTTCCTCAGAGATAGAATCAACACCAAAATAGAAAAGCCCAAAATAGTAAGTGATCTCCCGACAACAATGACCTTCTTCTTATCTAGCCCCAGTGTCTTCTCCTTCCTCAATTATGTGCTACACTTGAGTGTGTATGATTTGTGTGATAAATATAGAAGTCACCTCTCTATTTATACTAATCCCGACATGACTAAAACCCTACTAGGGTCAACCTCTACTAGGAGAGTCCAATGATTCTAGTGCCCCGAAACTGCCAGGACTTTAACCCTTAGACAATCAAAGGGTTACCCACTATGACTTGACATGAATTGTTTACATTATATATCCTCTCGATAAAAACATCGGGGAATGACAACATGACTCAATTACATAATAGATACATCCCAGAATAAACATTGGGTTACAAGACATAAGATACATAGATGAATACATTCCGAAGTTACAAATACATCAACAGTTTGGACTGGTGCTTGCCTAGTGTGTAGGGGAGTGTCCCAAGGGGTTTTATATTGTCATGAAACTAATAGACATCCATGGATAATCTAACTAAACAAAAAATTAAAAAAGCACTCTTGAGATTCCCATAAGCAGTCAAAAGCAAGGATAAATTCTTAATGGAATTTAAAGTGGTTGACATCAGATTCTAGAGACAGTGATAACATTGAATTAAAACAAAATAAATGAGGTGAAATTGAACTTTAGTTGAACAATAAATCATATAAGTGCACTATATATAGTCAAATCACTGCAATAATATCAAACCAAATCAACATGTTACACATTATATTGGATTAAAATAGTGACAACTCGTGACAGACTACCAAAAAATCAATACCATGCAGTGGTGGTAGCTGTTTTGGAATCTTGAAGGTGGAAAGATAACATGTAATCCTATTCTACAATTTATCTAAATAATAGTCTAACCCCTCACTATGCTCAACTATATATATGTAGAATCCCAAATCATGAAAAGCCAATTTTCCCTAGAAGTCTGTAGAAAGAGAAAAGAAAACATACTTAATTTCACAAACTACATGCATGCCAACTTTTGTTTGCTTTTGATGTTTTTGTGGCAAATAAATACTTTTCCTAATTGCATTGATAGTATCTACCATACAAAACATATCAATCTAATATAAACAATGAACCCCAACACCAGCTATAGATGTGTTATAGGCTACTTTTGGTACAGAAATGCATGTGTACGGCTTGGAAAATCTTTTATGATAGTATAAACACATCTCCTATGTGAGAAACATATTTTGTATTGTCAAAAATGAAATTCCTATTACAAGTTCCCTTCTCTAAATTTTCCCTATTTTGATTTTGTTTGACTCATTTTTAACACACATCACATTTCCATGTTTACAAATTTTTGAGGGGTCACATTTCCAACAAGTTTGTGTTTCAGAAACTCATACCCATTTCCTTGTTTCATGCGTTGCTTCCAAATTTTTGAGGGATGAAATTTCAAGCATGTTTCTATTTCAACTCATACCTATTTCCAAATATTGGAGTGGTCACATTTCAAATTCATTTCTATTTCAGAAACACATACCTATTCCCCATATCACACAAATTATATATATGTATAGTTGAATGATGTTTTACATGAATGCAAGTGGTGGATTTTATATGCCTATGGTGACCCTTCACATAAAACCATGTTTTTACAATAGTACCTTTTACTAGTCTAATTTTTATTTGGAAAAAAGGTCACGTTTGATCTATTCAAGAGAATAAATATTGTACAAGCAGTGGGTATATATCATACTAGCAAGGAAAATAAACTCCTCTCTATTTGGAAAATATTTACCCCAAAGTAAAATAAACTCCCATTGTTAGCACTCTAAGGTTGAGTAAATATATCCATACTTCTAACTGGGGCCAAAATACCCCTAGTTCGTGTGAGGATTGTGCCACATGTGATGATCTAACAACCTTTGTAAAGATAGGTCTCCAACATGTCAATGAGATGACACTAAAAATTTTGGGATGTGCTAACCCTCGTTCCTAAATTTTGGGTGGCCTATGATATGGAAGATACAACACCCTTCAATTCTTGACCAAGGGCTCTCCAAGGTTCCCTAGTCTAGGAATGAACAATTCTTGTTCGTTTTGGTCATGTTAAATGTTTTTTGCTTAAATCTATGTGGGAATTTTATTAAGGTTTTTCCCTATAAGGGAGGTAGACTAGGATATGAAGTTTTCCTACTTTTTGGACTCTTGAAAGACTCTTGGTGGGACAAGATTAGTATTAATTTTGACTAATTGGACTATATGTATGCTGATATCGGCTTGTATTACTTTCTCTCCATATTTTTATATATATAACCATTTTTGTTCTTGTTAAAAACCTCACTACAATTTATTGATTGTATCTATCAATAAAAGTATGAATAGAAAATTATTTAATGGATTAAATGAAAGAATATGGCTTATCAAAGACATCTCTAGAGGGAAATAATATACTGGAAGCTACCTTAGCATATGCTTTTCCTGATGATTTACTGACCTTCACCTTTGCTTATGGGTCTCGATTTCAATATGCCAATGTCTCTCTGCGTATATTTTGGAGATGAAGGGGTTGTACAAACTTGAAGATAGAAAACACCCAAAGTTGGGATACAATTAAAATTGAGATGAATCTTGATGCCCACCCAATAAAAATCAACATGTAGGAAGAACCCTAACTATAAAAGTTGTTTCAAATAAGAAATTGATCTGTGTATGGTGTAGCTTATGGGTTTCACCACATTCACAACCTAGATTTTTGGTTGCGTCAAGGAAGGGGTTCACTAAACAAACAATAAATTCCTCCTCTGCAACCTTGGAACCTCCCCAGTAACCTTGGAACCTCCTCTACGACCTCAGGCCTAGTTTGTTGGTGAGGTAAGTGAAAAACCTCCTCTGCGACCTCAAGCCTAGATTGTGGGTAAGGTAAGTGAAAAACCACCTCTGCAACCTTAGGCCTAGTTCATGGTTGAGGTAACTGAAAAACTTTTCTGCAACCTTGGAAACTAATCTATGACCTCGGGAGTAATTCGTGGGTAAGGTAAGTGGAAGACGTAAAATTTGGAGGTTGCGACAGGGGGAAGGTAAGATGGATAGTTTTAATTGTTTGTTGTTTTATTAATGTTTTTATTTATTCATTATTTATATGTATTATTTTATATTTATTATTATTTTTAATTGTTTGTTGTTTTCCATTTTTTTTGTCATAAACAACGCCATCGCAATTGTCTTCATGTTCATCAACATCATAAACAACACTATCGACATCATCATCATCGTTAGTGATGATCACGATGATGAATATGTTGATAAAGAAATTATCGTTGTCGCTGTAGTTAACAAGATTATCGTGATCATTTTACTTATGGACATCATCGTCATCATAGAGAACATCATCGTTAATATACCCTTTCTTGAAAAACAAATTGTCATATGAGTGTAATATGGTGACCATTTCGAAGTCTGACAAGCAGAGGATGCTTAATAAACTCCACTATCAAGAAGTCTTGAGACAAGCATAGGTAAGAAATAAGGTTAGATGGAATTCATTGTATAATACAATTTATTTCTTACAAATCATTAAATCCTAAAAATGTGTAAAATTCAATTGATTACAACCTTGATAAATAGGAAATTGAACATGAAATTGTTCTTGTCTTATTATTATTTTTTAAATGTCTTCTAACATAGCAACCATTTTTTTAAATAATTAGGCTTATACGGTTTGTTGATGATGATACCGTATTTGTTGATCTTAAAGATGAAGATGATGATGGTGATGAGGACGATGATGATGATGATGAGGATGAGGTTGATTAGGATGTCAATGATGAATATGATGATGATAATAATGATTATAATGCTACCATTGATTATATTAAATATGAAGATGATGACGGTGATGATGACAATGATGATGATGATGATAACATTGATGACGATGATGTTGATTAGTATGTCAATGATGACAATGATGATGATGATGGTGATGATGATGATGATGATGATGATTATGATACCATTGATGATCATAAAGATGAAGATGATTATGGTTGTGATTATTCTAATGAGTATCAACATGATGATGATTATGGAGATGAACATGATGATGATTATGATGATGATTATGATAAAATTGATGACGATGATGATTATAACATTGACTATAATGAGGCTGAGGATGAGGATTAGGTTGATTAGGATGTCGATGATGATGATGATGTTGTTGATGATGATGATGATACCATTCATGATCTTAAAGATGAAGCTGGCGATGGTGATGATGACGATGATGATGATGTTAACATTGATGACGATGATGATTATAACATTGACGATGATGAGGATGAGGATGAGGTTTATTAGGATGTTGATGATGAAGATGATGATGATGATGATGATACCATTGATGATATTAAAGATGATGATGATGATTACAATACCATTGATGATCATAAATATGAAGATGATGATGGTTGCAAATATTCTAATGAGGATGAAATGATGATGATGGTTGATATTATTCTAATGAGTATGAACATGATGATGATTAATTATATTATTCATAATCAATATCATCATCATCGACTTATTCATCTGTATCATCATCTGGTCTAGAATTGCTATTGTTGAAATGATGGCTCATATAAGCATCATCATCAAAGTATTTTTGGTTATATATTCATCATCAATGTCATCAGTGAGTTCAAAAAAATCTTCTACGTCATTTGGATGATCAACTTCTTGATCTAATTATTCATCATACACATCTGCAGTGACCAATTGCTCCTGATCTACATCACCTTCTTCTTTGGCATTGTCTTCTTCCTCTACTAGATTATATTTGATTGGTATTCCTCTTGGATCATATCTAACAATGTATGACCAACCTGCTTTACCTGGAACCTATGAGTAAAATACCTTCTCACATTGACTTGGAAGAACATAAGGATATGTACCCAATTCAAGTGCCCTTGTATTAACCATGGTAAATCTATTGGCATGCTTAATAATAGTTCTTTCAGGATCACATTCATTCATTTGTATCCCATACCATTTGACATCAAACAAAACTATTTTAAATGAATTAAAGTCACACTCAATTATATCTTCCAAATAACCATAGTACCTATTTCCAGATACTTTTGGATGCTTGTCACTTCTATATGAAACATTAGTGACTTGAAAAACTTCATTTATCCCATAATCGAATGTTTTCTTCTTGTCATCCAAATTTTTGATGTGAAATTTACGACCATTGTACCACATAGCATTGTGGTGTATCAAATGCATCATGCCCAACTTAGTAAATAAATATATAAGAAGAAATAAACAAAATAAATACATTTATGTAATGGGAAAAAATGAAAAAAATGATTAGGGTATAAAATATACTTGCCTTTTTATCTTTTAAACCACATGCGAAATTAATTTCCCTTTGTGTAATTTCACCGAGATATTCTTCTCGATAACGATGCACTATTTTAATCAATTTAATCACCCCTTCCCATGATAAGGTACCATAGAATTCTATACATCATTCTATCCATTCTTCCATCCAATAAATATTGTTTGCAATGTATAAATGTACTGCATCCCACACACAACCAACTATATGGAAAAATAACAATTAAGAATTGTAAATTAGCTATCATTAAAGGAAATTAAGTTTACCTTACAATACTGATGGAATAATAAAAATTACATGAGTAAGATATATATGAAAATGAAAAATTAATTGTATAATAAATTAAATATACACCATCTAATTGCCTTTCACTTTCCTTGTTCTACCTTTCCCCAATAGGGCCTCCCCTTCAAATTTGTTGATGGAGTTGACATGCCAAATGTGAGCAAGATTGATATTTTTTGCTAAATTTGGAAGATACTGACTAATGTACACCATTGATTGATATACCATATAGCCTTGTAAAATAGAACCCTCAGGACATGCTCTTTGTCTAAAAAAATAATTCAATGACTTCAAATGCCTTTGCACCATGCATATTGATCTTGTGTATAGGTCCACACAATTAAATCTCCTCAAATTGGTATATGAGATAGTGTTCTTGTGCATTGAAAAATCCAGGAGGTAAATACTTCTACATTTCACACATTAGACGAGTAATTTCTCTCTTCCAATACCTAATATATTATTTATGGATTTCTTTAGATGAAAGCCACCTAAAAATGATGCAAGAAAATAATAGTGATCAACAATATTAAGGCATATATAATAAGGTTCCAATATGTAAAACTCAATATCTAAATAAGCTATGCAACAAAGTAAACAAACATTTTCATGCATATAAATTGTTACATACATCATGTATTTACCAAGATCATATATAACTTTTTTTTATATTTTCGTCAAAGCTCTTTGGGAGAGATAGAGGTAGAACGTACTGTAACAAAAAGAACATGATCATTATTTATTTAAAGTCTAAATAAGAGACCACAATAACTAAAAATATGTACTAAATAGAAATTATATAGGTAAATAATTACCTTAATGAATGTATGTGAGTCATTAGTTTTAACACCACCAAAATCACCATTTTTTTGTTAAGATATTTTGTATGTTCGATGAAAACCCAGTATGAAACCTTATTTTCTAAATGAACTCTTTTATATCATTGATTTGTTGCTATATCAATAACCATGGAAGACTAATTATATTTTGGTACTTCTATCTGAAATTGGAATTAATTACGCTTTGCAATGCAATATTGGCTTATGCAATGTCACTACATTTTTTTCCAATTTTATCTTTGTTAGTCCTTCCATCGAAGATTCTCCATATCATTTATGTCACATTCTTCCCAATATGCATTATATCAAACAAATGAGCTATTTGTAGGTGCTCGTAGTAAGGAAACATAGTGAATTGTATGAGATAACTCTTCATTCCTTGTGGAATCCTATTCATGCCTCACAACAATCAATATTAAACATAAAAAAAAGCACATTAAAAATAATTCATGACTGCACCCATGGTAGAGAAAATTCAATAAAAATATAAAATTCATAATATTACATATTTATATGCTACATATACAATTTGCATACCATGATGATGTCTATTATATTCCAACTTCCATAGGTGAGATGTCATTCTTCGTGGTTTCTTCCCATTCTCTTATTTACCATTGAATTTTGTTTTCTCGGTAGTTCGATACCTATGGTTCTTAGGGACAAAGTGTCTATACTCATCAAACAACTCCTTTCTTATACTTCTTGAATGACGAGATTTTATCTTAGGACCATAGTATGGACATGAAAATTTTCCCTTTGTTTGAAGACCTGCAAGATATATGTATTAATGTTATAAGCATCAAAAGATTATTAATTTAAATAAAAATACATGATATTTACCTTAAAAAAATATTAATTTAAAGTGTAATATAAATTTACATACCACAAAAATGTGTTAACCCGGGAGCATCATGAATTGTCCATGTAAGTATTCCATGGATCTGGAATTGTTTCTTCCCTATTGGTCTGGAATTAACTTGGTACTTACCTAATTTATTCAACAATATACGATGCTATTCAGTTATGTTTCCCAATCTATAAAAGGTTTTATCATGTAGCAATGAAACAAATAAATGAAATAATATAATTACTTTCAAAAAAATACCTAGAATAATTATTGCCAACATTGTGTGCTCTCGCTTTATCGACATCCAAGGAGGAAGGTTACTATTTATGATGAAAATAGATCACACTGAGTAAGTAGAACGAATCTCTCCAAATAGATTGAAACCATCTGCTTCCAATGAAATTCTAACATTACGAGGTTCATCTTTAAAAATTGGCCATTTTTCTTCGACGTTCTTCAAAGCAGAACCATCTGCAGGAATGTGAAGAACACCATGTTCACTTATGTTCTTGGCGTGGTAATCCATAAACTGTGCTATACTTTGACACCTAAATATTCATTTGAAACGTGAAATTATGGGAATATAACAAAGAACTTTATGAGGAACCTTTTTTTTTACTTGATCAGTTCGATATCTACTAATTTCACATTGTTGGCATTTGTTTTCTGATGCATATTGTCCATAATATATAATATGATCATTAGGACATGCATCAATAGCTTGATAGTACACTTCAATTTCTTTCATAATCAAGAATAACTCTCGACATGTGCATGGAAATTATTTGATGGTGGTAATATAAATTCACTCAACAATATGCAACATTGACAAAAAAATGAAATGTAAAAAATATAAATAGTAAATATTGATTATCCCAAATTTATGGATTAATTAACACTAAAAATAGAGGAAAATAGTGAAATTTTCAATATGCCATGTGAAGATGCAATAAATACATTACATACCTTAGGATCTGTGTGAAACAAGTGTTTGACAATCCATTCAAAACTTTCAAGTTCACCAACAAAATTATAGTAGATAGAATATTTTTTGTTGAGGCTTCATAAAGAGGTTATTTGGACTTCTCGAGTAGAGGAACATCATGAATATAATGGGGGTTGTCCTCATCCAATGGAGAAAACGTGTCTTGGATCAATCTGTTTATCCCATCTTCGTCATTTGTATAAATAACGTCATCTTTGTCCATAGGATCATTAAGAAATTCATCTTTAATATTATGATATCCAGATTCATCACCTTGTAAATTAGTATTTCTAATACGATTATGTGGAAAATAGCTCTCTAGTAGTCAACATTTAGGGGGGATTGTATTTATAATTACAAACAATGTAATAACATTAGTGTATACTATACAACACATAAATTTTAAATCATAATTTTTTTTGTGAATACATGATCTGTACTATTACAAGAAGTACATTATCTAATGAATAACGTCTTACCAATGGATGATATTCAAACCCCCCTTCAGCATGCCCCTTCTCCTTACAAGGTTTCTTAGCACTTGTTCTTAAAATTATTCTCGTTCACAAACCCCTGCAATCATTGCAATGGAAATAACACTTTCCATCGCCCTTCACCTCCAATGTTTCTTTAAACTCAGCTTACCTCTTATTATTTTCTTCCCAAGTATATTTTTTTATCATTCTAATAGCATATAAGAACCAAACAAACTCAATCAATGTATAAGTAAATTAAATAGAGTATATTTATATTAAATGAGACAGAAAATTAAAGGACGCGACATGAAAAGTAACAAATATAATTAGTAAATCCAAGTTGACTTTACTTCGACATGTTACATATCACAAACAATACCCCTCATTTACAAATTATTAAGGAACAAGTTAGTATGGGGGTCCACCAACCACTATATTTTTTATATTTAGTGATAAAATTTAAATCCTTCACAATGGTTATGTTCTCCCAAGTTAGGAAACATGATTTCTCACAAGCACATGGGATCACACTGCTTAAACAATTTTCACATAGGATATTACCACATCTAGTTTACCCCTCTATAAATAAGAAACTAAACAAATATAACATTTCAAAATCAATGATCTTCTTTCCCTAATTAGTTCATCTTCATCTTTTTTTAATCAAACAATGATTAAGAGACAATTCTTGATAACATTATATTTACTCATTCGAAAAATATTAGTTCACTAACCACAAAAATCAATGCAAAACTAAAATTTTCCAAATATTTTTAAATTACCTAAAACACCCATTAATCTAAGACGAACCCATTCTTTTTCATGTACCATATTCCCTAACAAAATTATAAACTCTGTCATGATACGTTCAAATCAATACCTCCTAAGCATCCATCTCTTGTCATGTTGGTATTGTATGTGATAGTATTGAGGAGAAAATGAATGGTAGACTCACTTTATGTATGACGCTACACATTAAAGGAGACAAAGAATTTAAAAATACTAACCTGGAAACAAGAAGGAGATCACGCAAAAAATTGATGTGTTTAACTAGTACCCGACTCTTGCACTCATGGATTAAACAATAAGAAAAATTGTTGCAACTATAGAAAACCATTTGATGAAATATGTCTTAATAACATGTATTTATAGATCAATGATCATGGCGGTTACAGGGAAAATGCACAATGGTCAAATTTCAACAATAAGAAAAATTCAATGACCGTTACTATGATGACCGTTGATTTATAGATGTTTAGAGTTTCGCTGCTATATAGACAAATGTGTGTCTTCATCACAATAGATATGAACATATGTTGCTACAATTAAAAAAAATCATTCACGTTGTAATATCAACGATGATCGGGGGCTAAAAGAATTTCTATTCAAAATATTTATCAATTTATCCACGAAAATAACCATTTTAACTTATTCATGATAATATTTCATGGAAATTTTGAGCCATATGTACTAGTGGATCTAGAGTCCATTGAGTTCCTTGATACTTGCAGTCATCAATGGAATATTCTCTCACCATTAATAGATTTGGGAATACATCAATTTCCCCTGATCGATCGATTATCTCAAGTGTTCAACCTTAACACATCTATTCGCACGTGTTTTCTTGCACTCTGTACATTTATTCCCATTATCATTATCGGTGGGATTTATCCTATTTGTCAGCAGTATCCATAAATGACCTATAATAAAACGATGGTCCAACATGTTCTACTACAACACCTTTATTTGCATGATGGGACATGTACTAACGGTGATTTGTGTTAAATAACTTCAATCTTAGTGGAATTCCATATATACTGCCTCCTTGTTCTTGCTAGTACCTATGATATTTCATCTCTCATGACCAAATTCCATTGTAACATTTGATTTCTTCATTCATTATGGAGAATTTACATCACTATATATTGTACATGGTGATGACCACTCATGACATATGTCTATTATTCCTATTCACGGCCATTGTATTCCTATGTATATGTGACTGCTATGTCTTTGCAGTCATGTGTAGATATTTAACATTGTATTGTACTAATGAGTGGCTTGTTTTTTCCACCTAGATCTTCATTACTCCACTTCCAAGACTATTATAATGTATTTTATCCATTGTGTACCCCTATGACCTCATACGTTAGGGGGAATCTGTTATAGCATGATTTTCCACACCTTATACATCATACTTTGATGGCCTATGCTTGTCCATATGCAGACTCCTTTTACCCCTTTTTCTTACTATGAACCTTATGCTCCAGTGGAACCCCTTAAAAGACACACACACACACACACATATATATACACGGGTCACAAGTCTACAACCCACGTATACAAAGCTTGCACCATTTTCACCCATGTACATCAAGAAATGTGCTCCATTTTTTTTTAGAGTTTTCCCCCACTAAGTAATGAAATACTTGTCCCTTGGCCTTCCATGTGCATGGAAATGCTCCACTTCGACCCTTCAACTCCTATTTGAAGGGTTATATATTGAGCTACTATGAAGCATTAGAAGGGAGGATAAATTTGAGAGAAAATATACTATAGAGGAATTGTGCCTCATTCTTATGTACTTGAGTCTACATCCCTTTGTCCTTGAAGTAGTCATTAATGTTATTTCCCAATATTTTCTTGATCTTTGTGAGCTTGTCTTTGTATGAAGGATTGAAGTCATGGAGGCCCAGGTGGAGGGACTTAGTTTCTCGATTTTGACGAGGTGTCGACAATTTTTTTCATCTTTGTCTTTGCTCATATTAATAGAAATATCCATTTCTCATTCATTGCATGTGTATTATACATATTTTCTATCCATGAATGTAATTACTTTAATGATGTATTGGAATATAACATGCTAGATTATATCCTAACTCTTTACATATATCATTCTTCTATATCTTGTTGTTGTAGAGAACAATGTGTAGGTACATGTTTGATTGAAATCTCAATGAGGATCTACTTCAAACGTACATAATAAGGTATGACCCCTTGGTCCATTAACTGGAAATGGGTTTATTTTTGGTGTCATCCTATTTTTTGTAGTCCATTGAAAGCCATAGGATATATTCTCCATAACATAAGGGAGCTAACAGAGTCTTAACACTTGACCTTGCTCAGGAAAATTTTTGATTATAGGTTGTAAAGCTTAAAAAATGTGGTTGTGCAGTATGGAAAGTACCATCCCCATAAGGGTCGGTATACTGGAGTCTCAGGTATCCATATGGTAGATGAAGGATGAACCTAAAAGGATCCTCCCCCCATTGTAGATGATGGGGACAGAGGGAACTCTGAGGACTATGAAGTAGTACTGAAGGTGAGAAATGTACGAGAATCACAATATGAAAAAGGTTTCCTATAACTCTTTATCCTCTTACAAAGAGGAGGAGGAGGGTCACAAGGCAGTAGTCATGCTAAATGTCGATATCAGTGAGGTGCCATAAATCAATCCACAATGACTCCAAAAAATGACAAAGACAACTAATTATGATCCCTAAATTCAACTAGTGCACCAAGAGCACACCCTAAAGAAAAACTACGGTTATATGTAAACAAACAAAGAGGGAGGATAAGTGAGATACTGAATGCAGTAGGTATGCCTCACCTAGGATAGGTCTGAGAATCCCATACACTACAAGTGGAGGTATGTAACCAATTATAGTGGCCCTCAGCTTCACCGCATAAAGCAGCTGTGTCATTCAATCTCTATCTGGCCAGGACACTCATAGAATAACCTCTGCAAGTACCCCCTGTGATACCTAGGTAAGGAAACTAAGGTCACCCCAATATAAACAATTCTTAGGTGGAAAGTAACATGAGGTATCTACTATATGGGAAGGGTAACAAATCTTGAAGCTTGATCACACCAAAGGTACCTCAAAATCCGCCAGATACAAATAAGATCCTGGAAATACCTCTGACACTCAACATAAAGTAGTAGGGGGGTATCCCTACCACCAATGTGTGCACTGCCTTGTTCTTAACTGTTGTGTAAGAATAGCCTCATGAGAACACTAATTATACCAAGGATTCCACTTCTCACCTGGACAGACACCTAATTGTTTTATTTCATGGTCTTGGAAAAATTTATTCATGACACCCTATTCCAAGACTCTACAACCTAAACTTGTTGGTGCACCCCTATAAAATAAAATATTATAATGAGTTTTAATTTAAGCATTAATTTTAGTTCCTGTGATTACTCAAGGGTAATGAACATGCAACTAGTGATGTTATGAATCAACAATAAAGCAAATATGCACACCTAAAACAATGCCAAGTGAAACTTTGTTTTCAAATGAAAATGGGTATGCCACTATATGTAATGCACAAAATTATTTCCTTTTCAAATTCCAATGAAATCCTTCCTATTTGAAAGCCCAAACACTAATTTCATCTAAGCAACCCAATGCAAGTACCTCCTTAATTGCATATGTGAGATGCAAGTAAGTATTAAACTATATAATTATTTTGTATTTTCAATATAAATGAATGAAAATGCAATAAAATTAATTAAAATTCTTAGTCTCTACAGCAAGAAGCAAACACAATCCAAGAAATACATTGAGACTACAAGACTAATGCACTAATGGAAAAACAAAAAGGAGATAATTTGATAAGAACAATTTTCAAAGAAAGAAAATTAATAAAAAGGGTTTCTGGTCACAAAAGGAATAGTCAACAGAAAACATTGGTACCGAGGAATACCCAACCACACTCACAACCCACCCAACATATTCACACATCAATAAATCAACCAAAAGGGAGGATGCACGCGACTATTAAAATAACAAAAATGTATGCACAATCTTAATTAGAGCACAACCCGCGTATATACACGACTGTATATTCTCTGACCCACATATACAAAGAATACACTGGTAAATTCAAGCCAAGGGTCAAACCACTCTAGGGGAGTATCAATGAATGAACATACTACCAAATTCCACACAAAAACTGGGAGAAGCAAGGATCAATTGAGTGAAAAAATGCACCCAAACCCCAACATGTTAAAGTATTGTAACTTTAGAAGATATACTATTGTACTTTTGTTGTATTCTCCTTCGAAGATATTATTCGTCCATTCAGAGATGTCCTTGATGTAATTGGTCATGTATAAATCATGAGGTAAACCCTCCGTTGTAAGTTGGGGAAATAGTACCCACAAAAGTAATACATAAAATGTATTTTGAGTCTTCCAAGGTAGGTCAGGCCTAATTAGGGAACCTGGATGACCTACTTAATTATTTGAGACACTCACCTAATGAATATAAATAGGTGAGGGCCTCTCTCATTATCACATATCTTACACTCAAGTATTGAGTTGGAGAGAGAGAGAGAGAGAGAGAGAGAGAGAGAGAGAGAGAGAGAGAAACAGTCTACTATGGAATATGAACAAATATTATTCTTAATGGATCTTTACAATGTACTTGGTACAATTATATACTAAAGAAGTTTTTCAGAGTTTTCCCCCTTATGGTTTCCTTGAGGAAAATATTTGTGTTCTCGTGTGTTGTTGCACTTGTATTTCTTTTAGTGATCCTTTTATTATGGTTATGATGTTATGATGCTAAGTACTTTTAGATCTTCTATAAAAATAAAAAATATAACATGGTATCATATCCACCTTAAATTAATTTTTTGTACAGTCGAACCACTGCTACAACTACAACTACTAAAGATTAGGGTTTCATGCTTGAAAACCCTAGACGACAAAAACTAGTCATGTTGGGACTTTCACTATAACTAGATATTGGAGAGGTATAAGGAGCTGAAACTTTGATAGAACTAATATAAGATATTTTTGTACCCTTTGTAAATGTTTCAGCCTCATAGTCGCTATAATATAGGATATATGATTTCTCCAACTCAGGGTTCCAGCCTCTCTCATAATTTAGCCTTAAACATGTGACCTAGGGAGAATCACTATATATCGGTCTAGGAAGGTCCAAATTAAAGTTAGAAAGATGTTTCAAATAGGGAATTTACTTTAGTTTCAGTGGTAAATGTTTCATACCTCGAAGGTGAAAAAGTGACGCATGGAAGTCCGTACAAGTGCGTTATGCTGAACAGTACTGAAATAAGTCACCTTGGGAAACTTATCATAGGTACCACCCAGTGAATCCAATTATTATCTAACCTATGGGGTTGGAATGAAGATATATAAGGATACCTCAATACTAATTTTCTGATCTTGAGGATTAGAAACTTTGGATCTATAGAAGAAACAAGATCAGTCAATTCTGCAGAAGAAACCATAGACAAATTAGGGCTTCCTGTTTCAGGAAATTCCTTCCACCAATAAGTTGAGGAATGAGGACCATAAAAATAGCCCTTGGAGGGAAATTTCAATTTTTTACCTAACACTACTGCCAAATAAAAACTAGGGCATAAGATATTTTTCATTTTTGTTCACAGTTTTGGGATAATAAGTATGCTTCTCAACTCGCCTTGAGCATGCACATATTTCTATCGTATTAGATATGAAAAATACCTAAGTTGAAAATTAGGGTTTCTCTATCAAACCCTAGGTCCACCAGAAGCAGTCTTCCAAAACATCCTTCAAGCAAGAATCAAGTTGAAGCAATCTCATTGGTAAGTTCTATCCTCTCTATTTCCATTTTAGGTTCCCATTTTTATCATCATGACAAATAGTACCAAGCTTGAGGAAAAGCTTGAAAGATTCAATGACCTCTAAGAATGGAATTATAGGGTTCTTCTCATACTTTAAGAAGCATGACATGAAGAACTATGTTAAATAAGAAGCTACAGATCCAGATAGATATGAAGTCGAAGCAAAGCAAAAGAAGGACCTAGTCAAAACAAAGATGAGTATTTCTGTCTACATTGGACCTTGCATGTATCATCCTTGAAGACTCCCAAGGATATGTTCGATGGAATGAACATCATGTATGAAGGTGACCTTGAGATCTCAACTCAAGCATGTGAAGGTGCAATGTCAAAAAACATTCAATGTTACTTCATAGTAAGATCTCATCTCAAGGAGTAAGTAGAAGCCATTGAAGACATTGTCAAAGAAACAGAAGCATAAATTACAATTTTGACTGGCCTTCCAAGTTCAGTCAAGAGAGTTGTTCTAGTAGGAATATCAAATATGGAGGAATGCACATAAGAAGAATATTGATTGATTTCAAAAGAATAAGAGATGACAATCAATCCTAAAAAATCATGCCAAGCAGAGAAAGAACAAGAAGGAATAACTTCCTGCCAAGAAAAGAAGGAAATATCACAACTCAATAGTTCAGTTGTGATGAGAAAGGACACTTTGCAAAATAATGTCCCAAGAAGGAAGAATGGAAGGATGATACGATCTATAAGTACCGATTCATCATATAGAATTGTGTTTGGATATGAGTTCAATACATGAAGGTTTTATGAATTCTTCTACGTAGATCTACAAGATCAAGTATACCGTAGATCAAAGTATAAAAATATATGAATTAAGGTTCATGGTTTCTATCAGAAAGAGAGTCGATTATGAAAAGAAAATAATCTAGGGGCTAGACACACCTCTTCAGCAGTAGATATTACACTAGAAAACTGGTCTAATCAAAGTAGAAGAACAGATCGAGCAACCTATATGGTTTGAGACTCTCTAGAGAGAACCACCTATGTATAGAAGGATTTGTAAAATCTCAGTACGAACCCGTGTGATAATACATACAATTATATCAGGAGCTTGAGGATCAACTAGAGTGATGATCCCAACCTTAACTATAAGGTTGAATATAGATTCCTATAAAGGATGAGAAGCTCATAAATGGGTACAAAAAAAACCTTGCAACAAAGTTTGAGATGGGGGATCTTGATATCTAGTGACCTTGATAGGTGACATAGATGGATACAAAGAATATTAGTAGAAAAGGATGATACTTGGCCCTCCAATGTCCTAGTGCAGAGATCACACAATGTAGAGAGAGGGTGGTTCTCCACCTCAGAGGGAGTGACTACGATAGATCTCAAAGTTAGAGAATCTTGACATGATTCTTGGGATTAGAGTTATGATGAAATTTAGATGACATTTTACTTATCCAAGTAAAATATGTAGAGAAAATGGTGTGGTACCTAAAGGGTACTGCATAGAAAATGATGAATTTTATTGAATTGGTAGTGTTACGAATAGAAATATCACTCCAACATATTGCAAAAAGCTGTTAGAATAATCAACCCATACTTAGCTACCTTAGACATTAAATTAATCATTTTTTGTCTTATTTTCCTAGTTTCATGATTCCACCTTATGCAAGTTGTCATCTACACATCCATAGTGGTCAAACTTGCCAATTTTGACTCATGGAGTGCTTGGGAAACCTCAAGGAATCAATTCTGCTTTATTCCTAGCCTCCTAAGAGCCCTTCTACATTTTCTGCTTTATTGCCTGCTTTTTCAGTGCTTTAAGGCAATTGGGAAAGTTTGACTAGGTGAGGTTAACTAGTTTTTTGTCCTCCACATCCTCCACTCTTTTCTCCTATGAAAAGCATGTATGAGTTTTCCTTCCATTACCTTTTAGCTTGCCCAAGTGCTTTTGCCAATTTGTGAGCTCCTTGACTGTTTTGGAAACTACTTTATGCACCTATGGGGGATTTGCTTAATTTTAGTAAGCCTGCTTTTGACTAGATTCGAATTTCCTGCTCATGCATTCAAATTCATTATTTAATTATTTATTGCAGCAGCCTATGACGTTACAGGGTTGGCTATTGTAGACTAATTTAATACAGTTTAGTGTTCAGCTCCATATTCAGTCTCTTTTGTGAGTGATTTTGCATGTACAATTGATAATTGTTGTGAGTGTAATTGTTCTATCACTGGGTTCAATTTCCACATGGTATCAAAGCCATTGTAGATCAATTTCTATCCTTCAAATTTGTTTTGCAGGTTCGACATCAGTGACTGGGAGCCTTCTACTGACAACCGGGACAATTTCTGAGTTATGGATCAATCTCAGAAGATCATCTTGACTCCCTTCAACTTATTTGAATGGAAAGTAGAGATGGAGATACTGTTGAGAGTGAAAGGCCTCTACAGGGTGACTATGGAAATAGAAGCAGAGCCCAATGCAGCTGTAGAGAATATAAAATGGCACACCAGGAGGGATGAGGCCTATGGTCTCTTGTGTTTGAGTATTTCCAGAGACCTCCTTTTCCATCTTGATGGATTGACATCACCAAATGAAGTATGGGAGAATATTACTGATATTTTTGGAAAGACAGATGAGATGAGGGGACATCAAATCGAAAATGAACTGATCTCCCTGAGTCCCAGTAGCTTTGAATCCCTGCAACTCTATTTCTCCAAGTTCAAAGCACTTGTTTTGCAGCTAAAACAATGTGGGATCAAAAAGAAGGATGATCAGCTGGTCTTGGACATACTCTTGAAGCTTGGCCCTAACTATTCAGTGTTTGTTTCGACCTTCTATGCCACAAAGTTGACAACTTGAACCTGGAAGATGCCTAGCCTTGCATATTTCATGGAATCTCTCACACAAGAAGAAGACAAACTGGTTATGCTGGGCACCATCAAACCATCCAAATACCAAGCTCTGGTTGCTGGAGATTCGAAGGTGGATTCAAAAAGAAAAAAGAAAGCTAAAAATCCACCTAAGCAAAAGAGAGACAAGAACAAGTCTCCGAAGGATCCACAAGGTTCCAAGAAGAACCACCAGAAGAAGAAGAATAAAGGAGAAATGAGCAAGTGCGCATACTACAGTAAGGGCAATCATACTGAGAGATCCTGCATGAAGAAGCAAATAGACATGCTGACCCAACTCCTGGAGAAGAATGGAATATCCCTTCCAGACAGCTCAAAGAAGAGAGAAGGAGGATCAAGTTCAGAAGACAGAGAGAGAGTTCAGGCATTGGTTGTTGGCACATCAAGCTCACCTAGTTTCATCATTGATTCTGGAGCTTCAAGAAACATGGTTTCGACCAAGGAGGCATTCACCTCACTTGACATGTCGAAAGTTCCACCAATAGTACTGGGAGATGACTCTCTCACTAAAAGTTTGGGAAAAGGGAGGATTGATCTTTATCATGGTAAGTTCAGCAATGTGTTGTATGTTCCTAGTCTTGCCTCCAACCTCTTATTAGTGTATCAGATGACTCACACTGTGTCTCCAAAGAAGGTCATATTCTCCCCTGATGAATTTGAGATCAAAAATATTTCAACTGGTAAAGTCATTGTAAAAGGAGTTGCAAATCATACTTCGAAGGTATACATGTTCTCACACTTCCTACCCTACTCAAACCCCTCTGCTCTTCTGATTCATGCTAATGAGGCAAGCAAGCTTTGGCATGAAATATTTGGCCACCTAAATTACAAGTATCTTTCTGATCTTAGTGAAAAAGAGATGGTCATAGGGTTACCAAAAGATAAAATTTTCCAAAGGAGTTTGCCAAGGTTGTATCCTAGGAAAACACCCAGAGCATAAATTTGAGAGAGCTAGTCATGAGAGAACCTCTGCACCCCTCGAGTTGATCCACAGTGATGTTTCTGGCCCATTCCCTCATACATCCATTAGTTAGGCCAAATATGGCATTGACTTTCATAGATGACTTTTCCAGGTATTGCTGGGTTTGCTTCCTGAAACACAAGTCTGAAGTTTTTGGCCTCTTCAAAGTCTTTAAGGCTTTGGTTGAAAACCAGTCTGGGAGGAAACTCAAGGTCCTCAGATCTGACAATGGTGGTGAGTATGTCAAGTCTGATTTTATTCAATATTGTGCATATGCAGGTATTCATATGCAGCATTCTATCCCTTACACACCACAGTAGAATGGTGTTGCTGAGAGGAAGAACAGATCACTGAAGGAGATGGCAACATGCATGATGGAGGCCAAAACTTTGCCACCAAAGTACTGGGCCAAAGCTATAAACTATGCAGCCTATATCTAGAATAGGGTGCCTCATAAACAACTTGATGGTATGACTCCTTTCGAATCATGGAGTGGGCACAAGCCAGATGTGACCCATTTCAATATTTTTGGCTCAAAGGCTTGGGCTAGAATTCCAACAAAAAAGAGGAAGGCTTTGCAGCCCCAAAGCCAAGAGTGTCTATTTGTTGGGTACTCTGAATATTCAAAAGGGTACAAGATGATAAATTTGAGCACAAACAAATCCTTCATTGAAAGGTGTGTTCAGTTTCAAGAAGAACCCCTAGCAGCAGTGGAAATTGGAGAAGCCTCTTCACCACCAGAACCTCTAAAAGTAAGTGAAGAGATTGTTGAACATGATGATTCTGATATTTCTGATAGTGATGCATTTATTGCATATCCTAAAATCCCTACAAAACAAAAATTGGCAGCCAATACCATTCATGCAGCAGGAGAGCTAGCTGGGAATCCCAATGACCCTAGGAGGACTAGATCTCAATTTGAGAGTGCTCTGTGCATGAAGGATCCTATGTTTGCTGAGAAATACTATCTGATGGTGGAATCTGATGCTTAGACACATGAAGATGCAGCAGGATATCCAATATGGCAAGCAACTATTAAGGAAGAGTTCAGCTCACTCCAGAAGAGCAACACTTGGGAGCTGGTTGATCTTCCCCCAGGGAGGAAGCTAGTTTAGTGTAAGTGGGTGTACAAGACCAAATTTGCTGCTGATGGTTCACCTCTGAAGTACAAGGCCAAATTGGTAGCCAAGGGCTACTCACATGTTCATGGCATAGATTACAATGAGACCTTTGCACCAGTGGCAAAGATGGACTCCATCAGGCTAGCCTTAGCCATTACAGCTTCAAAGCAATGGGAGGTACATCACATGGATGTAAACTGTTCCTTCCTAAATGGAGATCTCAATGAAGAGATATACATGTAGAAGTCTCAAGGATTTGCTACTAACCCATCTCTTGTGTGCAGGTTGAGGAAGTCATTGTATGGGCTAAAGCAAGCCCCTAGGGCTTGGTATGACAAGATTGATAGCTTCTTGCTATCACTGAATTTTGTTCGGTGCAAATCAGATAAAAATGTATATTTGAAGTTAATTAATGGTTCATTAATGATCATTGTGTTATATTTTGATGACCTTCTCATTAGAGGAAGCTCAAAGGATGAGATTGCTTCCTTGAGGGTGCAATGAACCAAGCCTTCTCCATGACAGATTTGGGGCTCTTAAGCCAATTCTTGGGGCTTGAGATTTCTCAAACCAAAGCTGGAATCAAGGTGCACCAGTCCAAGTATGCCTTGTATTTTCTGAACAAATTCAAAATGAAGGATTGCAAGCCAAGTAAGACTCCTTTCCTTTCAGGAGTGAAGCTTGAAGAAGCTGATTCTTCGCCTATGGTAAACAATACACTGTATAGGAAATTGATTGGATGTTTGTTGTATCTTACACATAATAGACCTGATATTTATTATGCAGTAAGTGTGGCTTCTATATACATGGATCAGCCTCATGAGATCCATTGGAAAGAAGCCAAAAGGATCCTTAACTTTGTTCAGGGAACAAGGACACATGGGATCTTCTATAAAGCAATATCTGATCTTGATTTTATTGGGTTTACTGACAGTGATTGGGAAGATGATAGCACAGATAGAAAGTCCACATCAGGATATGTGGTCATGCTTGTAGAAAGGCCAATCAGCTGGTCAAGCAAGAAACAGAGTGCCATTGCACTCTCATCTACAGAATCAGAGTACAGAGGAGTTGTAAAATTATGCAGCAACTCAATGTTAATGGTTGCATGGGTTACTTGGAGAGTGTGGCTTCGAATTAGAATACTCAAATACCATCTACTGTGATAACCAGAGTACCATTTGAATCTACAATGATCTAGTTCAGAAGCAGAGAACCAAACACATTGAAATCCATATGCACTACATCAGAGAGCTTGTGCATGATGGCACCATTCACCTACTCTTCTGTTCATCTTCAGAACTGTAGAAATTCAGGCCTGCAGTAGATTAATTTCACTCACAGCAATTAACAATTGATCATGCAAATTATCAACAATGGAGACTGAATATGGAGCTGTAACACAAAATTATATTAATTGATTGTACAATATCCAACCCTGTAATAACATAGGCTGCTGAATATATAGAATACATGAGAAAATCGAATGCATAAGGAAGCATCCAAATCTAGCATAAAGAAAGCTTACCCAAAATAGGCAAATCCCCCATAGGTGTAAAAAGCTGATCCCAAATCTATCAAGGACT
>LPNX010676845.1:65878-85548 GCA_001517045.1 Pseudotsuga menziesii | reverse complement strand
CTTGCACATGGTGGGACTCATGGACTAGGCAAATAAGACAAAATAAATGAAATAATGTCTAAGTGGGTAAATACTATGGGTTGATTATTCTAACAAGAACAAGTAGCTGATATCTTCACCAAAGCATTTTGTGAGAAGACCTTCAGAAATCTCAAATCACTGCTGGGGATTGCTAATCATGCTGTGAAGCATGAGTGAAGACAAGATTTCCAAATTTGGTTTTACAGTCCATGTTTAAGGGAGGATTTTCCCACTAGTTTTTGCCTCTTTCCTTGTTTAAATGGACATGCAGTATGTAAAGGGTGACTAAGCCTTGTTGATAGGCCCTATAATTTTCTGATATATTACTCATAAGTCAGGCTTAAGGGGGGGTGTTAGAATAATCAACCCATAGTTAGCTACCTTATACATTAAATTAATCATTTTTTGTCTTATTTGCCTAGTTTCATGATTCCGCCTTATGCAAGTTGTCATCTACACATCCATAGTGGTCAAACTTTCCAATTTTGACTCATGGAGTGCTTGGGAAACCTCAAGGAATCAATTCTACTTTATTCCTGGCCTACTAAGCACCCTTCTGTTTTTTCTACTTTATTGCCTGCTTTTTCAGTGCTTTAAGGCAATTGGGAAAGTTTGACTAGGTGAGGTTAACTAGTTTTTTGTCCTCCACATCCTCCACTATTTTCTCCTATGAAAAGCATGTATGAGTTGTCCTTCCATTACCTTTTAGCTTTCCTAAGTGATTTTTCCAATTCATGAGCTCCTTAACTGTTTTGGAAACTACTTTATGCACCTATGGGGGATTTTCTTAATGTTAGTAAGCCTGCTTTTGACTAGATTCGAATTGCCTGCTCATGCATTCGAATCCCTTATGTAATTATTTATTGCAACATACTATGATGTTACAGGGTTGGCTATTGTACACTGATTTAATACAGTTTAGTGTTCAGCTCCATATTCAGTCTCTTTTGTGAGTGATTTTGCATGTACAATTGATAATTGTTGTGAGTGTAATTGTTCTATCACTGGGTTCAATTTCCACAAAAGCGAAGTGTTTCTGTCAGTGCAACCAAGGATGAATATATTGCAACTGATAAGAAAGAAAGTAAATATTCCTCAAGTAATGAGGAATATGATTTAGAAGAATTATACTGATGAAGATAAAGATTATAATCTTATCGATTTCATCGTTGGATAATAAGAGATGCACTCCAGGTAGGACACACATACGCAGTTCTATGTTCTCTGTGGTGTAAGAATACTTGCTCAATATTTTCGATCATGAGCAAGATAGGAACAAGTCCTCAGAATCAGATGATGAAGTTGAACACATTTCCAGAGACTCCAGTAATTCAAGAAGACAAATATCAAGATGGGTTCTTCCAAACAAACAAAAGATGAGTATTTGAATTGTCATTTCCTATATATCTAGTCGTTCAATATGTGTACATATATATGTTTCTAGATTCAGGAAATGTATTATGCATATTAGAATATTTGTAGTTTATTACTAATATGAAAGTGATATGTAAGTGGATTATGTTGTTGTACAACATTCCTTTGCTACTTATATGAAACTTCCTTGCTGACATAATGTCTTGGAAAGATGGAAGTCATCTAAAAAGTTACCATTTGTATACAGGATATAGATGATTGTTGCATTAGTAGAAATAATTGCATGATTATATGACATATATCTTTATGCATAAGAATTTGTCATTATGAATATGTTACAAAAAATTTCTAATCATACAACTGTATTTGACTTGTAGGAAGGATTGTATCCAATCACCTACAATAGAAGAAATGATGAAGTTGCAGATGTACAATACAATTGCGAATGTACAAGAAGAGAATGTTAAAGAACAAGTTGCAAAAGGGAGCAGTAAAGCTCAAGCATGTTACTATAAAGGAACAAGTAATAGATGTGTTGATGAGGCCTCTGTCTCATGCAAAGCTTGAATAATTTTGAGACAAGCTTGGTGTAGTCTGAAAGGATATCTCTCGAAAGAGGGAGTGATGGTAGATGGAAGAACGATGTAGTGGTGGTAGCTCAATATAGAGTAGGGTAAGTCTGTCTAGGATTGTTGGCCCAAAAGGGTTAGTAAGTCCAACGATGCCTGCTCATCCCAAGGGATTAATATGTCTGGATAGATCAATTTAAGCCAAGTTGATGTGTAAGTCAGGACAAGGCTTGTTGGTCCCCAGGAAGATCCATCTGTCTAACTAGGCTTGTTGGCTTGAAAGGGTTATTGAAGTTGGACAAAATTCTTAGATGGATCTACCAGAGAACTCATCGTGATGCTACTCTGAGATAGTTAGAGGGAAAGAAGTAGATAGTATGTATGGATAGGCTTGGTTAGTTTGAAATGGTTGGTAAGCTAGACAAGGCTTGTTTGATCTCCATGGATATCAATCTTCCTGACTAGGCTTGTTGGCCCAAAAGGGTTAATAAATCAGACAAGATGTTGTAGTAAGTGGTTTCAGTATTGTTGTACTAATGATTTCTGAGATGTTTGATTCAATATTCTTATACCGATGATTGCTGAGATGTTTTCTTCAGTATTTTTATACTGATGATTGCTGAGATGTTTGCTTCAATATTGTTATATTGATGATTGCTGAGATGTGTGCTTCAATATTTCTATATTTATTATAGTTGAGATGAAAGTTTTAGTATTCCTATACTCATGTAGTAGGATCAATATTTTCATCCCGATGTTGTTTAGATGATTGTTGAGATAGTTTCAGTATTCCCATACTGATATGACATATTTAGTATTTTCATGCTGATATTGATGTGGCAAGTTTAGTATTTTTCAAACTGATATTGATGTGGCAAGCGCGATATTTTCATACCGATGTTGATGTGGTAAGTTTAGTATTTCCTTATTGATGTTGATGTGACAAGTTAAGTATTTTCATACCAATGTTGACGTGGCAGGTTCAATATTTCTATACTGATGTTGATGATGATGTTGCTTAAACATTTGTATGTTGATGCTGATGATGTGGTTATGGTCCCAACACCTTGTGTTGATGATGCTGATATGGTTGTGGTCCCAACAACCTATGCTAATAATGTTGAAGTGGTTGAAGTCACAACACTTTGTGTTGATGGTGATGATGATGTTTCAAATTTTTTACGTTGATGATGATGATGATGTTCCAGCATCTCTATGCTGATAATGAAAATGATAATATAAAATTTATTGATGATGTTTCTTTAGCACTAACATGACAATGATGTTGTTGTTGTTTCAGTATTCAAATACTGGCGATCCAGATGATGATGTTTCAATATTTACGTACTGATAATGATAATGTTGATGTTTCAGTATTTACATACAGATGATGCATATGTTGATTTTCAATATTTACATACTGATGATGCAGGTGATGATGTTTCATTATTTACATATTGATGATGCAGATGATGATGTTTCAATCTTTAAATATTGATGATGCAGATGATAATGTGTCAACATTTACATACTGATGTTACAGATGATGTTTCAATATTCACATATTGACGTTTAAGAAGAATATTTAGTATTCACATACCGATGTTATAGAAGAAGGTTCAGTATTCAGAATATGATTCAGTATTGACACACTGATGTGGCAGAAGATGATTCAGTATCCATAGACTAATATCACAGAAGATGATTCAATATCCACATACAGATATTGCAAAAGATGATTTAGTATCCATATATTGATATTGTAGAAGATGATACAATATCTAGAAAATGATCTAGTACTCATAGATGATTCAATACTTACATACTGAGGTTGTAGAAGATGATCCAATACTCATAGATGAATGATTATTTACATAATAAGGTTGTAGAAGATAATCCAGTATTTCATGTCGATATTGATGATGTTGTTCCAAATATTCCTATGAAATATAGAGATTCACCAGTCAGTTGTGCATGTTGGACCAGGAAAAGTGCACAAGGAAGAATCCATCATGCAAGCACACAAGGAAAAGTGGGCATGCGACAAAGGAAAAGAAGGCAGAGGAAGCTGCAATGAGGATAGCTACGATGAGCAAGGAAGATCCAAGTCAGTGGAAGAGGAAGGTAGAAGAGTTAAAGTAGAATAGGTACAAATTAGTGGAAGACTACAGAAGGATGAATTGGAAAAATAACAAGGATAGCTTTGCGGCTAGTTATGACTAGTAAAAAAGGCTAAAAGATGTTTCACTAGCTACTTAAGGCTATATTTTATGTCATGTAGGAATTTTGTGACTAATTTGGTATGTCATTAATGTAATTGCAGATATTTTGTAAGCCACTTGAGTCTATAATAACTAAGTAGTACTTGGTCGACCATGCGTGGTCTTGAAAATACTATAAGTAGGAAGAACCCACTCTGTACAAGGGTTCGTTCGGTGAATTAGCTTCAGTTTTGTTCAAAGAGTTAGATTTAGTTTAATAGTTTATTGTTTACTCAGAAGAGGAGTCTAGTAGAAGTAGAAGGTTGTTGAGCCGCAAATATTGCAGCTGAGTGTGCATACCACTAGTAGTAGAAGGAATTTACAACTGAGTGCATGGATAGTTAAATAGAAGATTCGATCTAGGCTGTGTCCATATCAATAGGAGTATATAGAAGAATAAACCTGAGAGAATGAGAGTAGGAATATTGAGTCAGATAGACAAATCTTAAGAACAGTGTGCAAGCCGCAGACTGCAAGGTGCTATAAATATTTCTCATGCCAGATGAAGAGCACCTTGGTGGTTTTTCCCAGACAGATTTCCACATTATTTCCTGTGTTGAATGAATGAATGTTGTGGATATTGAATGTTATGTGAATGTTTTCTTACTTTATATTGTTATAGTTATTGTTGAATGTATGTTGCAATATTGCTAATCAGTTAAGGAATGAATGAATGATAAGAACTGTTGACATGTTATGTATGATTTCATGGTTAATATGCTAAGTTATATTATAAGTTGCACACTGTTCGTTATTTCCAAGGAATCAGCTCTGTCGTACAGTTATGCCAGTTGTTAAGTGGTTAAGGACAAGGTTGTGTTGTTCAAGGATTTTGGCATGTATTTTCCCCTCTGTCGCATAGTAATAGAATCCATCCTCCTATATCGGTCAAGTTCCTTGGATGCGCACCAGGGTACTATAATCCCTCGCCAACTATAGAAACATGGTTCTGGTAGTTAAACATTAAGATATCTCGGGTGATACTTCACCTGTCTTTCAGACTAATCTTGATCTATCGGGTTGATGTCTTTTGGTGTCATGTTGGTATTGTGTTATTATTGAACCTTGGGTCATGTAAGTAAGGATATAGAGGCCAAAAAATGGTTTCATTTCTGGGACTCGTAATCATTTGAGTCAAGGTAAATGTTGTGGCATTCGACAAAAAGGAAATGGAGGACTGGATGGAGTCTAAGATGCTAGCCTTTGCACAAGAGGAGAGTGCAGGATCACAGTTGAGTGCAAAAAACCGGGTGGACGAGTACATATATTCTAACATTCACGAGATATTCTTTGCAGAGTTCCATATTGTGTTGCACAAGTGGTTATCAATATTGCCGACCAGGAAGAAAAATTTCCAAGAAAGAGAAGCGGTTGAGTGGAGTGATTAGCTGATTCGTGAGATAACTAGCATAAGTAACACCATATCTAGAGCTGTTGAATTTTGGGTTGATATTATTTTGCAAGGGTATATTACTGATTTTACAGTAGACACTTTAACCTCATATAGTGAGGATGAAAGAAATTTTTTCCAAGGAACCCAAAGAAGATATTTGTTAACTATGAGTACATGGATCAAGATGCTCATTTATGAGAAGGGCATTCTGCAGTTAAGTAGTTAAGCCTCATATTCGAGGAAAGGGGATATGTCGCGAGAAATATATAGATAAAATGGGAAATGGTGAGCTGAGATGTTCCCAAGGAGTACATAACCTGAACTAGAAGTTGGAGTCCTAAGGAGTGGAAGAATATTTAGATCAGGAAAAATAAGAAATACAAAGGGAGTTCGAAGAGCTCCTAGTTTGTTCGAAGAAATAGAGCATGAAATTTAGTCGCAGGTGGATGAAGGATATTGCAATGAATAGGAGAACTATAGATTGATTTCAAAAGGGACAGAGGAGTCTGAAGATCCTATAGAGATACCAAGATCAAGATGAAACTACATCACACTAAGAGTATTTGTAGAGGTAAGATCTAGAGCCTCATCTCCTGAAAGAGTTGTTAATATTGATAGTGCTAGTACTGTGACTAGCATGCAGGAGGGTACACCTCCGCTAATTTATTCATCAAATAGCCCCGATTCCAACTCAATGGCTAGGGAGGATATTAGACTACCCACATTCAATGGAAATGGAGCAGAGGACCCAGAGAAGAATTGCTTCATCTATGAATCTCTATGGATGGCTATCCTATTTCATAACATGGACCTAAAGAAAGCGCAAATGATCACGACTCTGAGGGGTTGTGCGTTGGATTGGTTTATGAAGTTTTGTGTGGTACTGCCAAGAGTGCCACAGAAGACCCTTGAAGAGATATGACTCACGATGATCTATGAGTTCATAAAACCTAAATTTGATTCATAGTGTATCACCAAGATCAAGGAGATAAAGAAATCATTTGTAGATTCAGTATGGGACTTTGACCAATGGTTTAAATCTTTGATGTCCAAAGTAAGTTTATAGATTTTGGATGTACAACATAAAGAATGGTTTATTGCTGTGATGTTACCACACACCCGAGACCCATTGATGCAACAAAATATTGAGTCACAGATAGAAGCGCTAGAGTTGGCAATGAAGCTAGAAATCTCACCAATCGACGATGGTTCCACAAGAATGGTGCAGATTCAGTCGCAACTGGATAATCTAAGAATACAGGTTTAGGATATCAAGAAGTAAAAAGAATCCCAAGAAGACTTATGGTGAATGAAGTGTAGAACAGATGGACACACCAAATATAAATTTCCAACCTACATGAACCATATCTCATCGGATGCACAAAACCCATTGAGTGCCCATAGACTACCCTGGTGCCACATATTCCAGTCTAGAGGACATCGCGACAAGGAGTGTATATACTTGAAAAAATTTGTAAGTACCCCAACAATATTTTTTTGTAAATGTTGTAAGTTAGTAGGCCATGAAGAGAAGGATTGTAGAGCATACCAGCTCTTGAAGGAAAATACAGTCGAAACCTACTTGATGAAGAATGATGGGAAACCTCAAGCTGAACCAGCGTAAGCATCCTATCATAATGCACAATTCCCACTCAATCAATATCAGAACCAATATCAGCCTCCGTATGTGCCTCAGAATCAGTGTGCGCCTTAGCATTAGTACATGCCATAAAATCATTATCATCCACAATACCAGCAGAACCAGTACCCACCTCAGCAAAAAAACCCACAGGGAAGGCATGGTGGAAACTTCATAGGTCAAGGTAGAGGAGGATTTGGAAGAGGAAGAGACCAGGTTACATGCTATAAATGTGGACAACTGGGTCATTATTACAATGATTGTCAGGAACCTACAAATACATTCTCATATTTTAAAGGGTAGGACCATAATGTAGGGCAATGTTCGTAGTTGATTGAGAAGTAGCAATCAAGGACCATTATAGGTCCTAATCCAGTGTATAATTCGAACCCAAATCTGAATACTAACTTAAATGTTTAGATGATTGCTACTGAGCCAAGAGAGCCAAGCATTTCTTTCATAACACGAGGAGGTGTTGCAACTTGAGATGATCAGGAAACTCTGCAAGAACAACTGTAGCCACAAGTGCGACCCATGGTGCAGAAGAAAGTACCATTCAACGTCAAAAAATAGAAGCAAGTATTTTCGGACATGTGACTAGAGTTTGTAGATCAAGAACAACCATTGACATTAGGTGATGTCAGGGATATGTCTGAATGTTTCCAACAGCTATTCTAGAAGCAAATCCCCAAAAAGGTTAGTAAGCTTAAATCGTTTCTGTTAAGTTGCTTAGTGCTACTTCAGGATAAAGATGCTATCACAGGACTACAAGCAATGATAGAAGAAACTCCATAAGTGTCGCAACCAAAAATCATAATTAACCAAGTTAAAAAGAAGTTTAAAACTGGTCATGAATTAAGAATGAATGCATAGATAGGCAACTATGACATGAATTACATCATTTTAGAGATCGGCTCAGACGTCAATATTTTAACACGACAAACTTGGGAAAGTATGGGCAAGCCATGCTTGGACTGGTCTCTTGTCCATTTGGCACTTTCAAATAAGGAAAAGGTCCTACCAATTGGTTGGTTGATTCAGGTCCTTATCGACATTGAAGGGTTGTGAACATTTGCATACTTTCAAGTCATTAACATCGTCGATGACACAAACCCATATCCCATGTTATTTGGGATAGATTGTGCCATAGATAATCAAAACATTATCAATTTCAAGAAAAGGATACTCTCATTCAAATATAATGAGATGAGAGTGGTGTCTCCAATTGATCCATTGGAGGGAAAGAGATACATCGAGCCTGTCTACAACGACGGATGGGATGACTATTCTGACTAGATCTACAATGTCACTTCTCTACAAGAAGATTACATCAATCTGATCATGGATGGAAACTTGAGCTAGAAGACTGCTAGCTCATGCACATCCAACTCAGGAGAGGCCTTGGAGAATTGGAAAAATCGGTTACATGAGGTCTCTATGAGGAGGTGCTCCAGAATCACAAGGTCTGTGTGATAGGTGGAGAACGAGCTATGAGAGATTCCCACCAATGAGGGTTTAACTAACCTTGCAGCCTTCCTACATGAGTTTGAAGGACTCATAACAGAGTCACAATGATTGTCTGCATTAGACCATGTACTAAAGGCTACACCTGCTAGATGACGAGGTACACAAAAAAAGTCCATGTTACCACCTAAGTTGTACTTAGTGGTTTTTATCAAGTGAGCCTAGTGAACCAGACAAAGATGATTTGTTTGGACTTCATAAGACTTTCAGAATTGCTTCTGGGAAGTGCTTGTTGTACTATATCACATGTTCATACCCCATAGGGGAGTTGTAATAAAATGTTCTAGCATGATAGTGTCTGTAAAAGAATCGGTCTCTTAAAATTTATTTGTCAATCCGATCAGCCCAGGGTGTTTTTTCCCTTGGTTATTATTGGTTTTTGAATAAATGACTGATAATTTCTAAGTTTTTCACTCAATACCTCCAAAGTTGGAGTGGTCGGCTTGGCATTTAGGCCTATTGAGGTTATTAGAGTCTATGTGTCAATGTATAAACATACTAGGCATCATGGTCGATTCATATGAACATGTCTAAGTCCCCTAAGTTTTAATTTTTTTTTAATTTTTTAATTTTTTTTAATTTTAATTTTTCCACAAAACTTAGGCTATTTTTTAATAGTCTAATTGGAAAAATTGGTTTGTAATAAAAGTGGGATCAATAATCAGTTTCAGTCATGGGGGTGCTCATTTTCAAGCTTAGAGCATCATGTAAACCCATAGATCCACTTTTTCTAAGTTTTGAGTGATTTATCCATCACTCAGGTCAAAAATCCCTAAAAATCAAATATTGATTATTTAATTGATAAATTAATTAAATAATGGAGAAAACCCCAAATCCTAAATCATTGGGATTTGCTCCAATTTGATTGAAATCAGTCTCATCGGCTTGGGATTGACTGGATCTGACAATTCCTTAACTAATGGAGGTAATCTGGGCTAATCTGGGAGTACATTTATGCATGTAATCTTGGGAATTGTGCCCTCCCTCTCTACTCCACACGTGTGGGCTCATCTGGATGAGTTTTGGTGGATGCTTCAGTTAGCAAGTTGAGGTGTCAGTCAGGTCATCTCTCTAATTGATAGTTGCACTCAATGAGACTCAGATCAGACTTAGATTCACTCCACATGCAGCTGTAGACTCTCTCTCCTTGGGATTTCCCCCCCCCCCCCCCCCCCCCCTTGGCTAGATCTCCTATTTTTGCTATAAATAAAGCACAAATTACCTATTCCAAGCTAGTTAGAACTGGGATTGAGGTGTTGTTGCTATTGTATTGTTGTTATTGTTTAATATTCTAGAATAAAGAAGCTTTGGAGGAAATATCTATGGTGTAATTCTCTTCATGTGTGGATGGTGATTGTCAAATGCTTATGAGGTATAATCTGTGTTATTTATCTTTGCTTTTGCTGGTTAATTGTTGGCCTTGAAGGAGACAGCTCCTTCCTATTAGGGTAAGAGTTTATTCTAGTGCAATTTATTCTCTTACTATTTTCTTGTTTCAGATCTATTGGAGTTGCATGTATTTTAAGTTTAATTGCATGCTTTCCAGTTATCTTTTCCAGCAACACCTATGTTTTAACCATCTGTTTGTGCAAGGATTTCTAAGTTGTAGGTGATCTCACTTGTAGAAGAGGTTGATATGGTTTTCATATTCCTCATATTCAATATCTTTTGGATGATATATTCCCTCGGTGTTCCACCAAAGCAAACTCCAAAGCCCAACATTCCCAAGCTTCCAGCACTCTTTCTGAGTCTCTTCCTCCTTCAAAAAATCATTTTTCTTACCTGGTTACTATGTTCTAAAGATTTGATATCATTTGGATCTGTTATATTAAAGTAAAACTTACATATATCTATTGTTTCAAGACTCATAGACTATATCTCATTCTTAAAAAAGTTTCATAAAGCATTCTAGATCTAGTTTAGAGAAATCGTCCATTTTGCATGGAAATTTAAAGAGAATCTATAGGTTGCATGCTTTAGATTTCTGTTTCTGTTTTAAAAATATTAAATACATCAATCAGTGCATATTTTATTGTCTTCCCAAACAGCAATCCAAGATCCCAAGGAAAGCTTGCTTTCCTTGGTTCCTTTTTCACCGTTTTAGCTAGTTTTATCTTAGTTTTGTTTGGTTTAAAGTAGGCTGACCCAAAGGTACTTCCAAAGTGATTTTGGGAATATTTCATTCTAACATGCTCACTTTAATTTAGCATTAATAACAGAAAGAAGAGAATATTCTATTCAAAAGTGGTTTTGGGATTGTTCAAATCCCCCCAGGGGTCTCCCTTTCAACCATAATTTTAAAATTTTGGGAAATTTGTAAAGCCTTGGTTTCATCCTATATAAGAAACAAGAGGATTTAGATAATTTTACTGATATTTTAACAGAAAATAATAAAAAATTTCTCCGAATAGGCTCTTTCGAGCCCATTCTCCATCCCCCTTGGGGGCATTCATGCCTTTTTTTGTCGTTTTTCGCATTGTCTTACTTATTTTTGATTTAGATTAGTTTCATTAATGTATAATAACATTATTTTATTACTTTATCATATATTCCATATTACATTATCAAAGTAACTCGAATACTTACCCCACGACTTCCCGATTGACCCATAAGGGGAAAGAGATGTGTGGTAGGAATAATTAGAAAACTTGTGATTTGTTTCTATTTGATACTTATATTTTATTTGTTGTAAGTAATTGTTCTAAAATAAACCCCCTCCTTGATTCCCCAATTGAGGTCCACTTGGACTGAAAGAGGTTCCTGGGGGGTTTTTCTTTCTAAGAAAAGACACCCTTTAAAACTTACTAAAATTGACAAGACTCCGGTGTGTATGCTCTGTACTTGGATTTGGTTCATCTGATCAATCAAGCTGCATCAAAAGAAATCTGATTCGATAGTTTAATTAGTATTCACCTTCCCCAATCAACCACCATTAGGAGAAAATCCAACACCTCGATCAAACCGTATGCGGTGGAAAAATTCCCAAAGGAGGCGGGAACCCTTGAAAAGTGACCTCGAGGCACCGATATCTGTTACACCTTTGGGTGAATTAAGAACAATAGTCTTAGAGACTCCATTCATCCCACATATTCCTTGCAGATAGCCATGAAGGTTTATTTTTGGACATACTCCAAGTACTCTCAGGTATATCTGGAGTCCCCCCGCTTGCCTAATTTTAATCAACTCATATTTCACATTAACTTAAAATGTACCAAGAGGCAATCGCAAAACATTCACTCCAAGTACATGCAAGTACATTGATTATTTTATGACTCCATTTTAAGGCACTGGCTATTTTCTTTCTATATATGTATATTGTGTATCAGCATTGTGCTTTCGTGCGCTCATTTTTTATCTTGTCATCTATGGTTGTTTATGGTTAAATTTTAAAGTCCTAAGTAACTCATTTTGTTTAACATCACCATACTAAATAATTTTTCCTTAGTAACTTAATAGGTTCTACCCCCCTTGGATTCGTTAGGAGTTGATCCTAAATAGAGGAGTCAATAACAAGGTGACAGCCTTGACTCGAGACCTGCCCCCAAGGACACACCGAGTGGCTTGAAGATTTCTGCCACATCCCCCCCAGGTGTGTGAAAGGCAGAAACACTTTTTGGCGCCGTTGCCGAGGATAAATCTTTTTATTCCCAGAGTATGACTTTTGTTTTCTTCCTTTTTTTTTGCTTTGTTTGATTAATGCTTAGAGTAGATCTTTAATTCTCATCTGGCGACTCCATTGACTTTTTTTTCAGTTTTTATTTTTACAAAGAAAAGATTTTTTTTTTGTGAGAGTTCTTAAATGTATATTTTAATTCTCAAATGGTGACTCCATTGAAGGGACAAAACCCTGTTATCTCATAAACTTGAGAAGTTTTGTTTTATGTATATGAGCCCATGCGACATATTAAAACCTTTAAAGCTCATCACTTGATAGCTCCACCTATTCAGTACAATGTTTAATGGTTATATCAAATGCATACTATTAATTTTTGATATGGATGAAGTAAGGGAGCAGTGTGGTGCCCAGATAGCCAGACTTTTTCAGCCTATCGATTTCTCAAACATCTCGGGTTTTCCTAACTTTGGTCATGATGTGGGGGATGTATATAAATGGATTCCAGTCTTTCATGGAAATTATGGTGAATTGGCCATATGGCATGTCAAATATTTCCTTCAGTTGATGGATGACTCCAATTTGCTTTATGAAGACAATATGATGGAAATGTTTGCTAGTACTTTTCAGGGTGAGGCCTTTTGTTGGTTCTATCAGGGCTTTCCTAATAAATGTATAACCTCATTTCAATCTTCCTTTGGATGCTTTTAAAGCAGTGGCATGACGGTAGGCGTAGTATGAATGTTTTTAAAAAGTTCCTTGAAAAGATCTTTACCTTCTACCTATTTGGGATAGAGTATCACATGGAAACATATGATGGACCTTTTTCCATGATACAAAGTATTGAAGACTTGGAATCACTTCTTGAACATTTAAGTGAAGAGGAGATCCATGATACTCCCATCAAAGAACATCCTAGTAGTTATTTAAGAAATGAAGCAATTAAGCAGCTTATTAAAGAATATGATGTATCTCTCAATACACAGCAAGATTCTAAAGAGGGGAACATCCATGACAATCATGTTGAAGAGCTTCATGAGGAGCCATTGATTAAACACATTTTTGAAGAATCTCCTCATGTTACCGTAGCAGAAAACATTAAAGATTTGAGGTATTCTCAAGTTTGTTGCAATGCTAATATTTTTTCATAAAGCACTCATGAGGAAACCATTACAGAGATCGACACTTAGGAAGAAATTGATGATGTGTATGATGACACTCCTCTATGTTCATCACTTAGGGATGGAGTTTCAAAAATATTAACTTCTTGTAATATCTTTGAAACCAAAACTTTGAAGAATAATTATTATGAATAGGAGGAGGGTAATTATATCTTAGGATGTGATACCAACAAGGAAGACATGGATAGGCAGGAGCATGATGCCATGGATGAAGAGTCCCCCACATATGACATGGATGGGAGTGATGACTATTGAAATTTCATAGATAATCCAACTTGTGAAAATATTATTAAGAATCCCATCCAAAATATTTTGAGCAAGGGAGTGTCTATTCAAAAATTTGTGGAAGTCCAATCTACGATACGTCCATAGAGGGGAGCATGGATACCTGGGAAAATATTAGTATGGAAGAGGAGCATTCAGAATTTTCACATGATCATTCAGAGTCATATTATGCAGAGCCACACAAAGGTATTAGTAATGAATACATTGATAAGCAGTGTTGTGAAAAGCCAGATGTGATGCAGTTAGCGAAATATCATCTTCAACCATCTTCTTCACATATAGAGGTTCCTTATGATTTGGAGCAGTTTGGTGCTTATACAATGAGTTATCATTGGTAAGCCTTGATGATCAGTATGATGATATAGTCAGTCCGCCTCATCATGTTAATTGGTATATCAGTCCTATCCAGTCATGGATAGAAACAACTTGCATGAGCACATACCAGTTTGGGAAGAATTTTTAAGACATTATCCATGCCTATGATTTCCCATCCAGCCTGCCCATTCGAGGTCATAATGCAGGTTTGCATTTTCTGAATAAAGTATCCTTACTTTGGTTGGTAACCAAAGACAAGAATTTTTTTTATGTTAATAAAATGCTTAGGTGGTTACATTGGATTTCTTATTACACTTAACCCTCTTTATATCATTCTTAGAGTAGGAAAATAAGCTCCTTGAAAAAGAGCATTTCAGTCCTATCCAATCATGGATAGAAACAGCTTGCATGAGCACATACCAGTTTGGGAAGAATTTTTATGACATTATCCATGCCTATGATTTCCCATCCATCCTACCCATTTGAGGTCATCATGCAAGTTTGCATTTTCTGAATAAAGTATCCTTACTTTGGTTGGTAACCAAAGACAAGAATTTTTTTTATGTTAATAAAATGATTAGGTGGTTACATTGGATTTCTTATTACACTTAACCCTCTTTATATCATTCTTAGAGTAGGAAAATAAGCTCCTTGAAAAATAGCATTTACTTTCCGCATTTTTGTTTTGTACTTAGCTATAATAAAACTTTTTTTTCATTGGTTAGTTACATTTATTTTGTTTAAATAAATCAGCCCAATGGTTCATTTTGTTTTTATATAAATCTTGTGCTACTGAGGTTTTCTTGTCAAGTTGAGATGTTTTCACAGGGTGTATAAACTAGATATTCTGGTGTTCTCATATCCTCTCCTTGTCCTATGACCAGATCAAACACATGTCCCATAGTTGGAGCTAGATGTTACCACCTAAGTTGTACTTAGTGGTTTTTATCAAGTGAGCCTGGTGAACTGGACAAAGATGATTTGTTCGGACTTTAGAAGACTTTCAGAATTGCTTCTGGGAAGTGCTTGTTGTACTATATCACATGTTCATACCCCATAGGGGAGTTGTAATAAAATTTTCTAGCATGATAGTGTCTATAAAAGACTCCATCTATTAGACTTTATTTGTCAATCCGATTATCCTAGGGTGTTTTTTCCCTTGGTTATTATTGGTTGTTGAATAACGACTGATAATTTCTGAGTTTTTCACTCAATACCTCCAAAGATGGGGTGGTCGTCTTGGCATTTAGACCTATCAAGGTTATTAGAGTCTATGTGTCAATGTATAAACATGGTAGGCATCATGTTTGAGTCATATGAACATGTCTAAGTCCCCCTAGGTTTTTTTTTTTAAATTTTTAAATTTTTTTTAAATTTTAATTTTTCCACAAAACTTAGGCTATTTTTTAATAGTCTAATTGGAAAAATTTGTTTTGTAATAAAAGTGGGCTCAATAATGAGTTTCAGTCATGGGGGTGCTGATTTTCAAGCTTAGAGCATCATGTAAACCCATATACCCACTTTTTCTAAGTTTTGAGTGATTTATCCATCACTTAGGTCAAAGACCCCTAAAAATCAAATATTCATTATTTAATTGATAAATTAATTAAATAATGGAGAAAACCCCAAATACTAAATCATTGGGATTTGCTCCGATTTGACTGAAATCAGTCTCATTGGCTTGGGATCTACTAGATATAACAATTCCTTGACTAAAGGAGGTGATCTGGGTTGATATGGGAGCACATTTATGAATGCAATCTTCAGAATTGTGCCCTCCCTCTCTCCTCCACATGTGTGGGCTCATTTGGATGAGTTTTGGTGGATGCTTTAGTTAGTAGGTTGAGGTGTCAGTTAGATTAGCTCTCCGATTGATAGTTGCACTCAATGGGACTCATATCAGACTCAGATCAGGCTCAGATTCACTCCACATGCAGCTATAGTCTCTCTCTCCTTGGGATTTGCACCCCCCTTGGCTAGATCTCTTATTTTTGCTATAAATAAAGCACATATTACCTCTTCCAAGCTAGTTAGAACTGGGATTGAGGTGTTGTTTCTATTGTACTATTGTTATTATTTACTATTCTAGAATAAATAATCTTTGGAGGCAAGATCTATGGTGTAATGCTCTTCATGTGTAGATGGTGATTGTCAAATGCTTATGAGGTATAATCTGTGTTATTTATCTTTGCTTTTGCTGATTAATTGTTGGCCTTGAAGGAGATAGATCCCTCCTATTAGGGTGGGAGTTTATTCTAGTTTGATTTATGCTCTTACTGTTTGCTTATTTCAGATCTATTGGAGTTGCATGTATTTTAAGTTTGATTGCATGCTTTCCAATTATCTTTTCCAGCAGCACCTATGTTTTAACCATCTGTTTGTGCAAGGATATCTAATTTGCAGGTGATATCACTTGTAGAATAGGTTGATATGGTTTTCATATTACTCACCTTCAAGATATTTTAGAGGAAATAGTCCCTCAGTGTTCCATGAAAGCAAACTCCAAAGCCCAACATTCCTAAGCTTCCAAAATCTCTTTCTATCTCTTCTGCCTTCAAAAAATCAATTAAATTACTTAGTTACTGTGTTCTAAAGATTTGATATCATTTGTATCTATCATATTAAATTAAAAATTACATAGATCTGTTGCTTCAAGGCTCATAGACTAGATCTCATTCTTAAAAAAGTTTCATAAAGCATTCTAGATCTAGTTTAGGGAAATCGTCCATTTTGCATGGAAATTTAAAGAGAATCCATAGGTTGCATGATTTAGATTTCTGTTTATGTTTAAAAAATATTAAATCTAGAAATCAATGAATATTTCATTGGCTTCCCAAACAGCAAACCAAGATCCCAAGGAAAGCTTGCTTTCCTTCGTTCCTTTTTCACCGTTTTAGCTAGTTTTAACTTAGTTTTGTTTGGTTTAAATTAGGCTGACCGAAAGGTACTTCCAAAGTGATTTTGGGCATATTTAATTCTAACATGCTTGCTTTATTTTATCAGGCATAATATAAAGAAGAGAAGCTACTGTTCGAAAGTGGTTTTGGGATCGTTCAAAACCCCTCAGAGGTCTCCCTTTCGACCATAATTTTAAAATTTTGGGAAATTTGTAAAGCCTTGGTTTCATCCTGTACAAGAAACAAGAGGATTTAGATAATTTTAATAATATTTTAATAGAAAATAATAAAAATTTTCTCCGAATAGGCTCTTTCGAGCCCATTCCCCATCCCCTCTGGGGGGATTCGTGCCTTTTTGTCGTTTTTTGCATTGTCTTACTTATTTTTACTTTATATTAGTTTCATTCATGCAGAATAAAATGATTTGATTTCTTTATCATATATTCTATATTACATTATCAAATTAACTCGAATACTTACCCCATGACTTCTTGATTGAGTCACAAGGGGAAAGAGATGCGTGGTAGGAATAATTAGAAAATTTTTGATTAGTTTCCATTTGCTGTAAGTAATTTTTATAAAACAAACCCCCTTCTTAATTCCCCTATTGAGGTCCACTTGGACCGAAATAGGTTCCTATAGGTTTTTTCTTTCTAAGAAAATGCACCCTTTAAAACTCACTAAAATTGACAAGACTCCGATGTGTATGCTCTGTACTTGGTTGTGGTTCATATAATTAGTAAAGCTACATAAAAATCAATGTGAGTGGCTAGTTTAACTAGTCTTCACCTTCCCCAATCAACCACCATCAGGCGAAAATCCAACGCCTTGATCAAACTGTGTGAGGTGGAAAAATACCCGAAGGAAGCGGGAACCCCTGAAAAGTGACCTCAAGGCACCGTCTCTGTTACACCTTCGGGTGCATTATGAAAAATAGTCTCAAATAATCCATTCATCCCACATATTCCTTGTGGGTAGCCGTGAAGGTTTAGTTTTAGACATACTCCAAGTACTCCCAGGTATATCTGGAGTCCCCCCCCTCGCCTAATTTTAATCAACTCATATTTCACATTAAATTAAAACTTACCAAGAGGCAATCACAAAACATTCACTCCAAGAACATGCAAGTGCATTGATTATTTTATGACTCCATTTTAAGTCACTAGATATATTCTTTCTATATATGTATATTGTGTCTCAGCATTGTGCTTTCGTGCACTCATTTTTTATCTTTTCATCTATGGTTGTTTATGGTTAAATTTCAAAATCCTAAGTAACTCAAGCAGTTTAACATCACCATACTAAATAATTTTTCTGTAGTAACTTAATAGGGTCTACCCCCCTTGGCTTCATTAGGAGTTGAGCCTAAACGGTGGAGCCAAGAATAAAGTGGCATCCCTGACTAGAGACTTGCCCCTAAGGACACACCGAGTGGCTTGAAGATTTCTGCCACGTCCCCCCAAGTGTGTGAAAGGTGGCAACAGTCCATATTAGAATGGCTACAGTGCAGAAGATTGATGGAAGCCAGATTCAGTGAAGAGGTCACCACTGTGAGTCACAAGTACATAGGGCTGTCAAACCTTGTCAAGCATATAAATCAGTGTCGCAACGCATTTGCAAAATACCCGTGTCAAGAATGGCTCCATCATTTCATTCACACATTGGAAATGACACCCCAAAGATGGTATACATATATGGATTTGCAACAAGGAACATAGGATTGGGATGAGGTAGCTAAACAATTTGTGCACACATTTGAATTTGTTGATGAGAAACCTACGGTTTATGCTATGCTTCAAATGATAAAGGAAAAGATATTTGCTGAAATCCCTGTTGAAGAGGCAAATTCCCATCAGGGAAGCATGACCATCCAGTAATGGATGGCCTATTACAGTCTAGCTAGAGACCCAAATGATGATCCGACTAACATAAATATACCAGAGTCAAACGAAACATGTACAGTCCAAGGAAGTGATATTTCAAGCCCCAGATCCTCAAGCCGCTGAAAATCAAGAAAGTAAACTTTGGGTCTCTAGAAAACCCAAAGTTTGCCAATATAGGAGATTATTGGGACAAAGAGATAGTCACAAAAATTACAGACCTGTTATATGAGTATCAGAACCTGTTCCCTACCAATTTCTCAGAGATGAAGGGAATAGTTAACGTCCTGGGAGAAACGACAATACCCTTGAGACCAGATGCTAAACCCATTAAGCAACGACCTTATAGGTTGAACCCAAAGATATAAATAAAAGGTAAAATCTGAATTGGATCACATGCACAATGTAGGAATCATTGAACCTGTTGAGGAGTCAGAATGGATAATTCCCATAGTGATCTAGGATAATAAAACCATAGTCAAAGTCAAGATTTGCATCGACCTAAGGAAGCTGAACAATGCATTCCTGCACGATCCATTCCCAACACTATTTACAGACAAAGTATTGGAATCATCAGAGGAAAAGAGATGTATTCATTCACTGAAAACTTCTCTGGCTATCATCAAGTCAAGATTGCGTCAGAGGATCGCCATAAAACAACCTTCGTCACAGAACGGAGATACTACTAGTATATGGTGTTAGGTATAACTCCTGATTG
>LPNX010676845.1:45168-63207 GCA_001517045.1 Pseudotsuga menziesii | reverse complement strand
TCCAAGATTACAATTTGCAACAATACAATGAGCAGAATCAGAAGATTTACTAGCATCTTGATGTTTATTATCATCTTTCTTTTGGCTGTGCTTGTCTTTGATGAAGTCCCATGAAGCCCAACACTGATCTGATGTGTGCCCACTCTTTCCACACCGCTTGCACTGCAAATCTGATCTTTTGGTGAAGTTATTTCTGCCCCCTCTGCCTCTGAAGTTTCTTCTTCCTCGTCCTCTTTTGCTGCTTTCTCCTTTGGCATGATCTTTGGATTGGTCTTTGGCATGGTTCTTTGCTTTTTGAGAAAAGAAAAGCGATTCTCCAGTAGGATCGGTTGTCTTCTTACCAAAGGCTTTCTCTCTGTCAGCTATCTTTTCTACCAGGGTGTCAAATGTTAGTGATTTAAACTTGTCACTAGCTTGCAATGACTCAAGATAGTTGGAGTGAGTAGGATACAAGGATTTTACAAAAGCTGTAAGAGGAAGATCTGGTTTCATACCAGATGCTTGAATCTTGTGCATGATGGCTTTGATTTCAGAGGCAACTAACATAGGATCATTGTCTTTCACTTCAAGACTGAATAATTTTAACATGAGTTGAATAAATTCCATTTCACTGTGTGAATCATACAGTTCTTTTAATGTTTTTAATGCTTCAAAACATGATTTTGCAGGAAATATGTGTTGGCTCACCTCTTCACTGACAGTGGCAGTGATTACAGCTAAGGCTTTCTTGTCTTTTGTTCTCCAAATGGCTTTCTCTTTCTCTGATTCTGGAGGTCGAGGGTCTGTGGTTATGGTCTTTTCATCTACTGTCTCTATTATGGTGCCTTCATAAATGCCGTCCCAAAGGTCATTGTAGATGAAGGCATATTTGATCTTCCTCCACCATTTTGAATAGGTGTCTTTCCCAGTGAGGGTGGCACCGACTATAGATGCTATAGATTGCATTATTACAACTGTCAGTGTAATTTTCGAAGAGAAATAAAAAAATAATAACCTTGCAGGTCTACAGTCTCTTCCAAGGTGAATACAATGCATGTTTATAGCAAATATATGAGTAGATACAAAATATATCACTGTCAGTTATACAGCATTCAACATTTTCACATATTAGTTTGAGATCCGTCTGCAATCTATCAATCTCAGTCTTATCTTGGTCTGCAATATATTACTGTCAGTCATACATAGCCTTATATTGGTCTGCAATATCAATCTCAGCCCCAATCCAGACTTTTTAAAAAGAATTAGGGTTTACTTCAACAAAATAATTGGGTTCACTTCAAAATTCACGCAGCATATATATGATCAGGCACTAGTTTTCAATGCAGGCACCAGTATATTATCAGCATTATATCATCAGACTCAGCATATATATGATCAGGCACCAGTTTTCAACGCAGGCACCAGTATATTATCAGCTTTATATCATCAGACTCAGCATATATATGATCAGGCACCAGTTTTCAACGCAGGCACCAGTAAAAAAACGTTTTACCTCCACGCAGCCTCAGTATAGCATATAGCTCAGTCTTTAATGGGTATTCACGAGCAGCATACAGCGTATTCTTTAATGGGTGAGCAGCAGTCTCCACGCAGCCTCACAACGCTGGCTCTTCAGGCTTCACAACACAGTCTCTTCTCCACGCAGGTCGCAGCACAGAAATTAGGGTTAGGAATATTTGTCAGTTAATATATTTTGCAGTTACCTTCCATACGGGGATCTTGAGGTGGTCGCATGACAGTTCTGCGCTTTTCTCCAGCAAGTTCTGGATTGTTCTCAGGCCAAATATTGAATACTATCTCAATGCAGATATATATCAGATACTTATATCCGATGGCATAGCTCCATGCACAGCATTCTCCATGAAACAATGTATAGATTCGACATCATGTATTATATACCATCACACAGCCATTATCACGCAGCAAGTATTATCAGACGCAGTCTTTATATCAATACCAGCTTTATATCGGTCAAAAAATATTAGGGTTCACCGATATACCAGCAAAATTCTCCACGCAGCTCTCCAGGTGCTCAGCTTTCACCATTGTTTCAACGCACAGCCCATAAACTCGTCCAAAACAAACATTGGACACACGCTTTAGCATTAGGAAGACACAATCTACATTCTCCCATTCAAGCCCGCATCCATGCATCCACGCATCCGCGCAGTCCTTTCAATTCGCAACTGCCAACAGAGTGGGGGTGCACCGGCAACATATCCAACGCTAGTTTTTACTCATAAAAACTAGGGTTTCCACATATCTTCACATGTACATTTTCAAAAGCATAAAGGAAACAATGGTACAATGCGTGCAGCAATGCACAAACAATCGTAGCTCAGCCAGGCAAGAGATGAAGCGTTAGGGTTAGGTATTATGAACAGAAAATAAACGCATATAATGAATGTGCGCAGGGGCAGACTGGCGATGGGCAGGAAGCCAGGCAGCCTGAATTAGATATGGTAGAATGCAGGCAGGAGTTATGGCAGATGGCCTGCTCTGATACCAGTTGTTAGGTATAACTCCCGATTGATATTCATTTCCAATGCAAATGCCTGTATTTATACAAAGTACATGGCGGTTGGGTTTCACCTTCCGCTCAGCCTGTTTGGCTTCCTATCTAATCAAATTCCTATTAATTATTTATTTACAATAATCCCGAAGGATTATTCTAACATATGGTAATGCCCTTTGGAGTCCTATTCTTTCTAGAATAGTAGATTTTTCTTTTAAAGATTTCATTCATAAATTTCTTGAGGTCTACTTTGATGATTGGATTGTGTTTGGTTTAGCAAGAGACCATATTGAGAGTTTGTGCATGATGCTGGGTTGTTGTCTCCAGTATCATATTGCCCTTAAATCTAAGAAATGTATTTTTTGTGCAAAATTTGGTGTGTTGTTGGGTCATGTTTTTTTTCATGATGGAATTTTGGTCGACCCAACAAAAGTTGCGATTATCCTAGACTTACCACCATCGACATCAATCATGCAACTCAGATATGTGTTAGGACACACAGGCTACTACAGGAAGTTCATCAGAGCGTATGCAGATGATATCTGCTAGAGAACAACAAAACCATCGTGTCGCAATGAGATGTTTCCTGCGTCGTAGATAACATTGCAAGCATTCGACAAGTGTGTCGTTGATTTTGTTGGACCGATTAGTCCACCAGGGAAGAGGACTGGTGCACTCTACATTATCACTATGAGATACTGTTTAACCAGATGGGCAGAAGCCACGCATATTAAATATTGCACCGCTGCAACTGTGGCAAAGTTTTTATTTGAAAATGTGGTGACTAGATTTGGATGTCCAAAAATTCTACTCAGTGACCAAGGTACGTATTTTGTTAACAAAATGATTGTTGAACTTACTACAGAGTTCCATATCCAGCATAAGAAGATGACACCCTATCATCCTCAGGAGAATGGAATGGTTGAAGCCTTCAACAATATTTCAGAGAATGCATTAACCAAAGTATGTAACGTGCATCAAGATGACTGGTATAAGAAATTGTCATCTGTGTTATGGGCATATCGCACAACTTGCAAGCGATTGACAGGGCACACCCCATTCTGACTAGTGTATGGCCAAGAATTTGTTGTGCCAATGGAATACACTATGTCGAGCCTACAGATTCCTGCACTAATGGATATGACCAATGAATATGTTGTTGAGAAATGGTTATCATACCTTGTTCAGATGGAAGAAGAATGCTTCGTCGTAGGATTCCATCAGACTATTGAGAAGTAGAGGAAGAAAGCGTGGCATGATCACCATATCTGGGTTAATGCATTCAAATTTGGAGGACTTGTGTTGTTGTATGACAAAAAATTATTCAAACATCTAGGGAAGTTAAAAATGCATTGGCTAGGGCCATATACGATCATGCACATCACTAGCGCGTGCACAATAAAACTGCAGAAACTAGATGGAACATATGTCACGGGTATGGTGAACGACAGTTTCCTAAAACCTTACTATGATGGCTGTGGCATTCCTGGATAATATTGCGCCGTGCACCGAAAGAGAGAGAGAGAGAGAAAGAAACTTTTATGTCGCACATTTACGACAAAACCAGGAAAATCGTAGGAAACAACGGGAATGACAGGCTGTCCAATATTAAAGTGCAAATATTCAATGAATATTGAGGTGATTATGATAACTAAGTGTCATTAATTCAACGAGATATGAGGAGAATGACGGCATTCTTTTTGGTCCCATCGGCCATCTGTGTCATAACTACCATAACTTCCTTGACAAGTGCAACTCAGAACTCGAGTGATCGAATTGATGAGGAACATGTCGTCTTAGAATTGCACGTGATTGAAAAGACCTTGGACTCCCGTTGCATTATGGTTGTAGGATGCTTAGGAGCCTATAAATATGAGTTTCATCGACAAGTTTCAACTTAATTGCACCCAGTGAGCACGAGAGAAACAGAGTCGAAGCCTATAATAGAGAGCGAGCCAAAACCCATGTTTATAGATAATTCTAGTGCTAGTGATTTATCTGACACAACTCTTACCTCAATGTGCCCAATTGAGGAAGAGATTGAATCACCTGAGTTCCAACATGTTAGGATTATTAATCCTCCCTTGATCATACTATCTATTGTATTAATTTTTCCTAACTTAGGAACCTTAATTAACTAATTCAGTCCACTAGTACAATTGGGTCCACTTGACCTAATGGGGAAACATGTACCAGTCACTGGAGTGTAGGGAACACTACTAGAGGTTAACTTCCACTTACTGCATGTCTATGCATCAGTTTGGGAACCTCCTAGACCAATCCCTACATTTTAGGAGCCACTCGTAGTCCCGACACCAACCTACTTTAGTTATTTGGAGTTAGTACTAGATAGTCTCAGTTAGCCCTCAGTTAATTTTAGTTAGTTCACAAATAACTAGGGATAATGCATGGATTCATGTGGAGTAGACACCTTTTACCACCTACCACACTCAGTTGCATTGAGTTAACTAGCTGTCACTATTTGTTTGAGTTGGTTGGACATATGGGAGTTGATTTTGGACTCTGATATTGATTGAGAGACCATGAGTTAGAGATTCAGTTAGATACAGTCATATCCACTTGATATATTTGAATTTATCCCTAATTAATTTGAATTCTTCCTATGTAAACTATTGTAACACCAGATATTTTATTGTGAATGATACTGTAAATTCCTGAGCAATACTTGTTCGTTTCCTGTGTGGTTTTTTTTGTTCAGTTTCTATATTCATTCTCCATTCTTTTGCTGTAAACATTATTAGAACTATATGCTTGAAGATATAAATGGAATTCAAATTCTAATATGGTATAAGATCCTTCTCATGAAGGTTTCATGCTTTGCTAGCTCTCGATTTATTTAGAGCAGTGGAGAGGGTGTGATGGACCTTGAAAACATGTTCATGCCAGGAGGAAAAGCATGATTCTAATAGTTGATATGTTTTAGTGTGTTATTGCAGTGAAATTGACAGGTGATACCTAGCTTGTTTGAAGTTTTGTAGTACTTCTAGCAAGAGAAATTATGATTTCTAAAACTCCTGAACCATGGATCCTCACAACTTCCAATTATCTTGATTCAAGGATTGATATGTAGCTGGCCTTCTACAAGCATGGCTACCATAGGATCATACATGGATGGGAGCCCGAGCCTCATTATCCGGTAGAGAGGAACAATTTTATGAACTGTTGTAATGAATCATTTGGGTACTTATGTACTTATATTTCTACAGATATCCTCTTCCACCTAGAAGGCTTGAGGACTCCTAGAGAATCCTGGGAGAATATTGATGTCTTGTTTAACAAACAAGAGGAGATTTAGGGACACATTCTAGAGAATGAGTTGATATCTTTACATCCCAGCAGTTTCGAGACTATTGAGCAATTATTCACTAAATTCAAGTCTCTATTACTCTAGTGTAGATAGTGCAGAATATATTGGAAGGATGTGCAGAATGTCCTTTCCATACTAAGCAAACTAGACTCTGAAAAATTTGTATTTGTTTCCATATTTCATTCCAAGTAGGAAAGATTTCCTGATTGGAAGGTTCCTTCCTTAGATTCTTTTTTCAAGTCCTTAGTCAAGGAGAAAGACAAATTGATGAGAATGGGACCCATCAATACCTCCAAAGATCAAGCTCTCCTAGTTTCTGACTCTTCCAAAGAATAAGAAAAAGGGAAATCAAAGAAGAAGGAGCCAAAGGTAGCTGATTCGAAGCCTAAACAAAATCAACAAAATTCTGAAGAGGCCTCCACCTCTAAGAAGAATAAATTTGAGAAGAAACTATGTCTCTACTGTGAAAAAGGGTACCATCTTGAAGAACATTGTATGAGGAAGAAACTTGATGAGATGACTGCTCTTCTCAAGAAGCATAACATTGCTTCCCCAAAAAGAGCAAAGAAGTTAGATAATGGACATGCAAGATGTCATGCTTTGAAACCAAAAATACCTTGGTATACAACCTATTTGATTGATTTTGGAGCCTCCAATCACATGGTGGCCTCTAAGGATCTCTTCTCCTCTCTCAATATCAATGAAAGGCCCACTATTCACATGGGAGATGATTCCCAAATTTCTGTAGCAGGAAGAGGCACCATCAAAGCGAAGCATGGTGTGTTCATAGATGTACTATATGTGCCCTCCCTTGTAGGTAATCTATTGTCTGTTTATCAGATGACTCACACTGGCTCACTAAAGCAAGTGGTGTTTGGACCTAAGTCAGTAGAGATCACAAAAATCTCAACTGCGGATCTTGTAGCAAAAGGAATTTCTGATCATGCCTCCAAGGCATATATTTTCTCTCACTTCACGCCATACACAGTTCCAACATCACCCCATCTTTGATTCTAAGTTGATGAAGGTATAAACATTCCTTCACTTCCTATTGCAGTTCTAGTTTCAAATCCTGACATTTTAGATTTAGATTCAGAAGAGGAGTCATCCCAGTATGATCTAGACATTGAGATTACACCTCAAAGGGATATAGATCCATATCCAACATCTACCTCATTCTAATAGCCTAAATGGGCTAAGAAGCTCATAGAAGCAGTTGGATATGGTGTTGGGGATCCATATGACAAAAGAAGAATCAGGTCCCAGTATTAGAAGGAGAGTGTTACATTATCTCACACAAATCCTCTTATTCCTAAGAGGTCTTTTATGATGCTTGGGTTAGATCCTCAATCCTTCAAGGATTATTTCCATGATCCTAGATGGAAAGAAGCCATGGATGAGGGGTTTTATTCGCTACATGACAACCAAACTTGGGAACTTGTCTCCTTACCTTCAGGAAGGAAGCTGGTACAGTGAAAATGGATCTACAAAACCAAAATAATTGTTGATGGGACTACAACCAAGTACAAGGCTCAGTTGGTGGAAAAATGGTATTCTCAAGTCCAAGGCCTGGAAAACAATGAGACCTTCGCTCCAGTAGCTAGAATGGACTCCATCAAGTTGGCATTGGCCATTGGTGCTTCCAAGATATGGGAAGTACATCACATGTATGTGAAGAGTGCATTCATCCATGGTGATTTGGAGGAATAGATATATATATAAAACAACATGAGGGGTTTATTGATGATCCTTCCTTACTCTACAGACTGAGGAAATCACTGTATGGAATCAAACAAGCCCCAAGGTCATGGTACTCCAAGATGGATGGCTTCCTCATATCCCAAAAGTTTGAAAGGTGAAAATATGATTGCAATGTCCACATGAAGAAGAAGGAGGGGTTTTTGCTTCTAGTTGTATTGTATGTGGATGACTTTCTCATTACCAGTAGCTCTACAGCTGGATTGAGTAACACCAAGTCTACTCTTAATAAAGCACTCTCTATGACTGACTTAGGACTATTAAGATAGTTCATTGGTATCAAAGTAAGTCTAAATATTTTGATAATCATGATTTCACAGTTTAGGTATTCATCAGATATGCTTAAGAGATTCCACATGGAGGATTGTAAAGAATCCCCTGTCCTCTTCTATAAGGCATTAGGATTGAAGAAGGTGGTTCCACACCTTTGGTGGAAAACACTCTCTATAGAAATATCATTGGAATCCTTCCATGTCTCACTTATTCGAGACTAGACATATCCTATGATGTGAGTGCTACTTCTAGATACATGTAGGAACCACATGCACTACATTGGAAGGAAGCAAAAAGAATCTTGCACTATGTGCAAGGTACTATTGATTATGGGATCCACTATGCTGTTGGAGCACAATTGGATCTCACAGGATTTACAGACTCAAACTAGGCAAGAGATGGAAATGATAGGAAATCCACCTTGGGTTTTGTTTAATGATTGGATCTAGGCCAATTTGTTGGTCCAGCAAGAAGCAAGCAACACTTGCACTCTCTTCAGTAGAAGTAGAGTATTGGGGAGTTGTGAATGCAGTTATTCAAGAAGTTTGGTTGCATGGAATCTTGATACAGTTTGGGATTCATACTTCACCTACAGTAGATCTTTATTGTGACAGCCAGAGTTTAATGAATATCTCTAGTGATCCTATTTAGAAGCAGAGGACAAAGCACATAGAGGTTCACATGAACTACATTAGGGAACTGGTGCATGACAGAACCATCACACTACACTATTGTCCAACAGAGGATCAGATTGCAGATATTTTTACCAAGTCTTTTACCAAAAAGAGATTTTCCCTTCTCAGGTCTCTTTTGGGCATTAAGGCTTGATTCTTAGCTCCTATTTTGAGGATGGTTTCCCGAAGAGGTTTTCCTACCTCATTTGTATTATGTCTCTTAAATTGTATATTAGGTGACCTATGGTCTTGTTACCATATCCCATAGTTGTCCAAGTTAGGATTCAGGGGGGATGTTAGGATTATTAATCCTCCCTTAATCATACTATCTATTAGATTAATTTTTCCTAACGTAGGAACCTTAATTAATTAATTGGGTCCACTAGTAAAATTGGGTCCACTTGACCTAGTGGGGTCACATGTACCAGTCATTGGAGTGTGGGGAACACATACAGAGTTTAAATTCCACTTACTGCATGTGCATGCATCAGTTTGGACACCTCCTAGATAAATCCCTACATTTTAGGAGCCACTGGGAGTCCCAACACCAACCTAATTCAGTTAGTTGGACTTAGTACTAGTTAGTCTCAGTTATCCCTCAGTTACTTTTAGTTAGTTGAAAAAGAGTTAGCTCGTGCATGTCTTGCATGGATAATGCATGGATGCATGTGGAGAAGGAGCCTTTTCCCACCTACCACACTCAATTGCACTAAGTTCACTAGATGTCACTATTTGTTTGAGTTGGTTGGAAATATGGGAGTTAATTTTGGACTTCGATATTGATTGAGAGACCATGATTTAGAGATTCAGTTAGATACAGTCATATATACTTGGTAGATTCAAATTTCTCCCTAATTCTTTTGAATTCTTTCTATGTAGACTATTGTAACACCGAATATTTTATTGTGAATGATACTGTAAATTCATGAGAAATACTTGTCTGTTTCCTGTGTGGTTTGTTTTGTTTAGTTTGTATATTCATTCTCCATTATTTTGATGTAAACATTATTAGAAATATCTTCTTAAAGATATAAATGGAATTAAAATTATAATATAGTAACCTGAGCAGGAACCGAAACTCAAATCAATGGTGCGACCAAGAAGGAAACCTATCCCTACCGTCACTTTGGCCCCTATTCCACCCCCTAGTTCGGGCCCTGTTTCAAACCCTGTTTAGAACCCACCAGTTGCACATACATAACCAGTCATGCCGTCGAGACAGGATAGAGAAAGAGAAACTAGAGATTCATCCAGACCACAAATGTCAAAGAAATGCAAGGCTAAGGTCGTTGCGGATATGCCTAAGTAGGACTTGATGGAGGAGGATGAACTAGAATCACCACCCTAAGATTCCAACACCACTAGGGAAGAGGAAACATTCCCCCAATATGGTCAATTGATGAGAGTCGACCCGTAGAAAGTGATGCTTCCAAAGAAAGTGCTCACATCCTTAGTGACACCCTACATTTTTTATAATGTCTCACTGTTGATGGACATACTGCCTAAGATAGGAAAGTTGTCATTTGAATATGTCGACACCCACAAGCAGGTGGGATTGGAGAGGAGGAACTACATGGTAATGGTCCAAGCCGAGCTGACTGAGCCCCAAAAATTAGTACCAATGGAGTGGGCCAGTGGTGTCGACCGCACAGGACTGTTGAACTTACTACTCATGCCGCACTTCAACCACATCCTGCAGGCCAACACATATGTGAAGCAACTCCTCGTCTATTTTCACAGGGGTTATCTATCGCTCGATCAACCCTACCCATTCAACGTCGAGATCATCTCATTGATAATGGGTGTTCCAAAGACAGGGAAAGACCCTTCACCATATCTGCACCAAAATAGGGATGCATCAAATATGAAGCATAAGTATGAGATTCAAGGGATTCTGCATTGGCCCTATAGAGTACAATTGGAACAAGATGACACTGACTGAGTGCACCACTGGTGCGATAGAATTTTCCAAATAGTGCGCAACAGCTGTAACTTTCAACTAGTCACAGTTCCTGCTAAATGAACTGATAGATGATTTAGAGAAGGCGTAGGAGGAACCTAAGGCCAAATTTCATTACTCCTAGATCCTCATCCTGATATATTTCATTCTATGGTCCAACCCACTGGACTACCAGCCAATGGATGTCCCAGTGCTTTAACTTGGTGCAAAGTATCAGAACCTTTGGGAGGATAAAGCACATAAGATATTTTATATGGACAATAACATTGAATTCTTTTTGCATGGCGAGGCCCTGCGGGATGTTATCAGAAGGTTCCATAGAGTAAGGGCTATGATGGTGCACAGGTACACGACATTCATAAAATTCCATTTCAGTGTACATAACACTATTTTGGAACCAAAGTAGGACCCAACCAAGCAATCACATCATGCAGGTTTTATGATCGCTAATGCAGATGTCGATGCAATTATCTAGGAGTGGTATAAAGAATGGCACGTCCCATTATCAAAGTCGATGGACGAAGGAGGAAACCAAGAAGAATCACCAGCTAACCAAGGTGGAAACGTCATTGCAAGAACTAATGCGTAAAATAGGCAAGGAAATGGCCAAGGGAATGGCCACGACAATGACCAGCATGATCGAGAAGGCAATGTCGAAGGTGATGACCAAGGAAATCAGACGTCGAGCTCTGATGATGATGAGGAGGAGGAGGAGGAGGATGATAAGGATGATGATGATAAGGATTATGATTTATATGGTACTCCTACCGACGAGGAGGTGAAGAAGGATTGAGAAGAATCAAATCAGCTGCAGCACAAGAATATAAAAGAAGACAAATCAACTAACACTATTAGCTTAGCTGAGGAGGACATTGGCTTGTTGTCTGATGCAATCACATAAGTGGCCAAGTCCATCTGATGAGGATAATTAAGAAACAACTGTGAATGACTAACGAACTTGCTGAGCATATCAACCAACTAACAGAGGCTGTAAATGAATTCAAAGCCACTGTTGAGGCTGAAACTCATGGTGTCGATCCCAGTGTCATGTTAATAACACTAGAGCTGGAGCCACCAATCAAAGTAGAAATCTAGGCATGAGTAATGGAGATGGGAATGCCTGAATATGATGATATTTTCCACAGTTTTGAGACATTGAGCATCAAATTCTATAAAATCATGTTAGCTGAAGTCTATGATGTCTAGTAGGTAGCTGCAACCGAGGTACGCCTCAGGGAAAATGTGGTTTTGTATCAAGTCACCAAGCAAAAAAGGAAGGCGATAGCGTGCAAGACCCTCCTTTGAGAAAAGGAACATGAAATTGTGGCGCGAGAACAAATATGGGTTGCACTTATTGAATCCATCAAGGGCGTGGTCGTGAAGTTTCCACTGGAAGCAGGCCAAGAAGATGAGGATTTAGTTGCTAAGGTTTCCCGACTGTCACGGATTATGGTGGAACTTAAGAAATAGGTTGAAGAGATTCAGGTAAAGAAGGTACCAAGCACACCTCCTGAGGTACTTGAAGAACATAGCAAAGCAGTGATGGTGGCAGAAGAAAGGATAAGGAGAGGAGAGACAATATACACTGAGGCAATGGAAGCCATTTCTACGATGTGGGAAGCGCTTCTGGAAGATGAGACCAGGGAAAAGATCAAGGAAAACACGCGGGAAGCTGATGAGAAAAGAACCATGGCAAAGGAAGAGATGAAGAAGTTTCCACTTAAGGAGAAGGTGACAAAAATGGATGAGATCAAGTAGCTCCAGCAGGAAATGAAATCTCTCAGTGACGAGGAACAAAAAAATAAATGATGAGATCAAAAAACATTAGTTAAAGGTAGAGTGAGTTATAGGGCTTCTTCAGCCCATCCAGCAGAAGCTGTAGACTATTACTCAGTCATTGGGAGAGGGACCATCAGAACATATTAGTTCCAACTGTGTGGAACAATTGGTCACACAAGTGGAGGAAGTAACATAGGCAGTTGCAATGGTGCAACAAATTTTGAAGGAGTTTCAGGACAGGGCTTGTCTTGTGGCGCAACCCGCACTGGAAGCTTGAAATTTTGTGGGACACTCAAGTTTTGCAGAGATAAATTTTTTTTCTTAGTGGCTTGGGATGAGCCACATGTGAGTGTTGGGGCCTTGTTGGTCTAGGAAAAGTGCACAATGAATAATCCACCACACAAGCGCAAGAGATAAAGTGGTAGTGTGATGGAGGAAAAGCATGTAGAGAAGGCTGCGACGAGCAAGGCAGATCCAAGTCGATGGAAGAGGTAGGTATAAGAGTTAAATAAAAACATGTACAAATCAGCAGAAGACTGTATAAGGATGAACTAGCAGAATACCAAGGACAGTTCTGTGGCTAGTTATGACTAGCACAGAAGGTTGAAAGACATTTCTGCAACTAGTTAAGGCTATGGTTAATGTCATGCGGGACTTTTGCGACTAGTTTGGTCTCACATTAATGTAATTGTAGATATTTTGTAATCCAATTGAGTCTATAATAACTAAGTAGTACTCAGTCGACCCTATGCTATCTTGAAAATACTATAAGTAGGATGAACCCGCTCTATATAAGGGTTCATTCAGTGAATTAGCTTCCATTTTGTTCAAAGAGTTAGATTCAGTTTAATAGTTTGTTGTTGACTCAAAAGAGGAGTTTAGTAGAATTAGAAGGTTTTTGAGCCATGAATCTTGCAGCTAAGTGCGTAGACTGCTAGTAGTAGAAATAATCTGCAGTTGAGTGCATATATAGTTAAATACAAGAGTTTATCTAGGCTATGTGTAGATCAGTAGGAGTAGATAGAAGAATAAACTAGAGATCATGAGAGCAAGAAGATTGAGTCAGATAGACATATCTTAAGAACACTCTACAAGTCGAAGATTGCAAGGTTCTATAAACAGTTCTCATTCCATATGAAGAGCACCTTGGTGGTTTTTCCCAGATGGATTTCCACATTATTTCCTATGTCAAATGAATGAATGTTGTGGATATTGGATGTTATGTGAATGTTTGCTTACTTTATATTTTTACAGTTATTGTTGAATTTATGTCGCAATATTGTTGATCGATTAAGGAATGAATGAATGATAAGCATTGTTGACATGTTATGTATTATTTCATGGTTAATCTGCTAAGCTATACTATAAGTCACACACTGTCCATTATTTCCAAGGAATCAGCTACGTCACACAGTTGTGCCAGTTGTTAAGTGGTTAAGGACAAGGTTGTGTCACGTGTAGATTGCGGCACGTAGTTTCCCCTCCGTCGCACATCAATAGACTCCATCATCCTATATCTGTCGAGCATCTTGGTCATGCACCAAGGGACTATAAACCCTCATCAACTGTGAAAACATGGTTCTGGTAGTTACACATTAAGATATCCCAAGTGAGACTGTGCCTGCCTTGTGGGTCTTGCCGACTCAGCTTGCTCTGTCGAGCCGATGTATTTTGATGTCTTGTTGGTATTGTGTTTTTATTGAACCTTGGGTCATGTAAGTAAGGATATAGAGGCCAACAGTACAGTTTTGATGATGTTTTTGTTTATGTAGAACACCTTCCTAGTTAAGAGGGAGTGTTAAGGTATTGTAACTTCGGAAGATATTATATTGTAATTTTGTTGTATTCTCCTTCGAATATGTTATTCGTACATTTATAGATGTCCTCAATGTAATTGGTCATGTAAAAGTCATGAGGTAAACCCTGCATTGTAAGCTAGAGAAATAGTACCCACAAAAGTAATATATAAAATGTATTTTGAGTCCCCCAAGGTAGGTCATATGTAATTATGGAGCATGACCAACCAAGTTATTTATTTGAGGCACTCACCTAATGAATATAAATAGGTGATGTGCCTCTCTCATTCCCACATATATTACACTCAAGTATTGCACTGGAGAGAGATAGAGAGAGAGAGAAAGAGTATACTATGGAAGATGAGAAACTCTTCTTGTTGTTGGGGTTTTCCACTATACTTGGTTGAATTCTATATTGAGAATGTTTTGCAGGGTTTTGTCCCTTGTGGTTTCACAGAGGAAAATATTTGTGTTCTCTTGTGTTACTGCACTTGTATTTTTTTCAGTGGTTCTTTTCTTATGGTTATTACGTTATGATGCTAAATGTTTTTATATATTTTATAACCATGAAAAATCTAACACAATGAAAAGGAAATTCCCTAGCAGAGTTTCCAATTCTGTTGTGGAAAAATTTCCTATGGCTTGGGGTGGACAACAATAGACAATATGAGAATAGAAATAAATTCATTTCAAATCATGTTAGATATATAAATGAAACTAACACTAAGGAATGAGAATCGTACCTTTAACTAGATGTTCAAAGAAGACCCATGTTGAGCTTTCAATCAAACTTGTCCCTACACTTCATCCTAAACAACAAAGAGATATACAAGCATGATAAATAAAGTGTTAGAATCTAATATAGCATATTAAATCCAATTATATATACAAAGCAATTGCATCAATGGATACAAATATTTATAATTACACATGAAAATGGATGAGAAATGGATATTTATATTAATGTAAACAACGATAGAAATGAAAACTTTGTTGATGCCTCATCTAAATCGAGAAACTGAGTGGATTGACTTGGGCCTCCACCACTTCAATCCTCCATACAATGGCAAGTTGACAAAGGAAAATGAAAGCTTGGGAAAGATCACTAATGGATAGTTCAAGGAAAAAGGGATGTAGATTCAAGCATATATGAATGAGGCATAATTTCTCTATAATCTCTTTACTCTCCAAATGTTTTGTCCTTCGTTATTTCACAATAGCTACATATATATCCCCTCAAAAGGAAATGAAGGGCCAATCAGAGCATTTCCTGGCATATGGAAGGCAAAGGATCAAGTCATTCGTTACTTCATGGGGAAAACTCCATTTTTTATTTTATTTTTTGAGCATAAAATCTGATGTACCCAAGTGACAGTGGTGCAATATGCATATACAGGGGTTTTAAACATATGACCCTCATGTATATTCAAAAATTAATTTTAAGGGGTTCCATTAGAGAATTAGGGTGATTGTGAGAAAATGGGATGAAGTGATTTTGCATAGGGACATGGAAAGGCCATCAAATCATGATGTATCAGGTGTGGCAAATCACGCTATAATAACTCTCATTTCAATAACTGTATCATTAAAGGTCTCTAGGACTACCTTTCCTTCTGGAAGTGATTCATATCTTTCTTAAAGGAGAACACCAGGCATCTCTTTGGCCATTATCTACATCATACATGTACTATTTTCAAATGTCAATGATTTTAAACCCTTAATGAGTAATATAATCCATTAAATTATGTGCAAATTGTTATAACCTTGACGGCCACCTGGAATTGGGCCTCTTCCTTCCATAAGAGGAGGTGGAAGAGACTTGTTGTAATCTTTTCCATCAGTTGGGAATGAACCTTGAGAGGAAAGTATGTTGTAATTTTGAGGAGTTTTACTATAATTTTGTTGACCGCTTATGATTTGACCTCTTCCTTCCATAGGTGGCTTTAAATCTCTCCTATATCCCTGCATACCACCCCTCCTATCCAAGGGCATGAAGCCTCTTAATTCAACATGCATGGAATATCTATGCATTTTGTTTCTAGGCTAGTGTTTGTATCTACTGTTGGAGACATTTACCATCATACACACTCTTTCAGTCAAATTGGCCTAGTTAAACCACTATCCTAAGTTTAATTGACATCAGTGGATCATTAATTACCATCATCCCAGTCATCCTCACGCCTTCCTACAGTCAAGGAGGCTAACTTAGCCTTCCCTACAGTCAAGGAGGCTAACTGGAGCACTCCAGGGGTGATCTGGGTGACATTCATGTACCTAATTGCTAATTGGGGGTTACTTTCAGTTCAACCAATCAGTTACAGTCAGTTAAGGCACCTCAATGCATTAAATATATTATTTAATAATTATTTATTGATTATTTTATTATTATTTAATGAACTGGAGTGAACTAGGCGCCTTCACCAACTTCTGATGGTCAGTTCAGCTTCAGTTAACCTCATCAAGGTTTATTGGAGTCATGCAGTACTAGCACTTGATGGTTGGTTGCTATGACATGTGTTTGATCTCCTTCAGTTGAGATTAAGTCATTTATTGCACTCCAACTTCAGTTAGGATTGGTGAGTCAATTAAGGTTTTTTGTCAAGTGGTTAACTGAGTGAGATTGCATGGCAAAGAGTCAGTTAAGCTAGACTCACTCATTGATTTAAGCCATTGCTATGCATGGAATTGTAATCCTTTATTGTTTATATAATATAAAGAGAGGAAACCTATTGGGTATTCCAGTTATTGCTAATTCATGAGTAATTGTTAATAATTCTTTGATGAGATTGAATCTTAGTTCCTAGATCATGTGCAAGAATTAATATGGTATCAGAGCTACGGCAGGACGAAGATCAATCTCTCAAAAACAAGATTTTTGACAGATTTCTCCATGAAATGTGAGCAATAGCTCAATCCAACCTTATGGTGCATTTTTTTTGTTTTGATTTGCAGGTCTTAACAGGTACAACTTCGAATGGACTCATCAATCCCTCTTCTCACCCCATTCACAAGCTATTCGGAATGGAAGTTGAAGATGATTGCATATCTCAAGAGACGAGGTCTTTATGAGGTGTCCATTGGACTTGGAAGAGAGTCTTATGAGAATGAGAATGACTGGCTAAATGACAGTGACAGAGCTTTTGGATCAATGTGTCTGGCCCTTGATGATAGCTTGTACTACCTTATTCCTAATCATGCTGAATACCAAAAGAAATTCTGGCCAATATTGGACAGAACCTTTGGCAAACACAATGAGGATCATAATAGTACTTTGGATATTGCAGCCAGCACCACAAGAGTTCTTCCCTCAAAACTCACGGCCACTACTCTCTCTAATGAAGTTGTTCAAGATGAAGATGAAGCAGAATCTTCTACACATTCAATTCGAATTGCAGAAAGTCTCCATGAAGTGACTCCTTCTCCTGATGCTCCAGAAGTTCATGAGATCTCTAATATCTCATCTTCTCATATTTATGAAATGGAAAAATACATTCGAATCTCTGATATTGAAGAAAAATACTGCTGCACTTCCATGCAAACATTCACCGGTGATTTTCCTTTGAATTCTGTGCAAAATTTACCAGTAATTGCTTCCGAAAGTGAAGAGAAATTTGATTTTTCTTCCGCTAATGTTGCTTCTGGTGTGCAAATATGTAATACCTTGGATATTTTTGAAAAAATATCAGATTATAAGAGTGACACATTCACTCCCCATGATCTAGATCTTTCAGCAAATTCCTGCAGGATTGCATGCACCAAAATTCAGAATTTTGAAGAAGAAGAACACTGTGCATCCACCGTCTCGGTTGACCATAATTTTGGATCTGATATGAACCGTATTGGATCTGATATGATATTATTTGGATCTGATCTAATATTTCTTGGTTCAAAATTTCAGGTTCATAAACCTTCAGTACTGCTTGTAGCTGTTCTCATCAACGGTGTGAAGAAACACG